>JACXGM010034631.1:0-11919 GCA_016801145.1 Umbra pygmaea | reverse complement strand
TGACTGAGTGCCTGTTAGATGCTCTGATCTGTTGGTGGTAGACTGGGTCCTTGTGAAGTGTGACCACACTGACTCTGACTAGCCTCAGTTAGGGAGCTGCTCTGGGGTCCAGTGGTTATCTATTAGCACCTCATCTGCCTGTTTAAGCTAAAATAGAAGTCTGATCTCTCCCTTTCTTATCATGCTTAATTGACCCTATGCAATATAAGACGTCGTGGACAAATCACAATATTCCAGCATCTATTCAAGGCTAGTACAAGTAATGGCTCAATGTTTTGAGAGTGCAGCCGCAGTACACTTATTGACACAACTTTACTTGGTTGCCAATCAAAATAACCAGATGTTTGGATGGGCAATTAGTTCGCTACTCAACGCAGCAGTAGCTGTATGATGTTAGATGGCTAGATGGCAACACAGATGGCAACCACTAACTTGTTTCATGACTATAACAATTGTTCGTTTTGAGTTGAAGTATGCTAATTAAATCAGTTAATAGATTTCAAATTTCTAGCTAAACGTTAACTTGCTGAATACTGACAACTGTAGCCTAGTAGTAACCCACAAAGGTAAACAATCATACTATACTGTAACTTACGACACAGCACTTTACACACTTTGCGTGTATTAGCTACCAACACAGATGTAAACACACTTTTAGGCTATATTCGGAACCGATCTCTCGCCTTATCTGATTACTGTAACTGTCTGAGTTGGTCTGTGAATAGAATTGAAGTTCTAACGTTAATTTACCCCTAAATTAATTAACAACATTCGTAAAAAAAAATCTGTAAACCTAAGCCCGATGCAAACCTTAATACTTACTTCAAATTTTATTAATTTTTCAATCGCGAAAAGAGCTTGTGGAGCTGTGAAAATCTCTTCTGCTGTATGTTCATGTTATTCTTTTGTATCTCGCAACAAATGTTGATAATCTCCCATCCTTGATTTGAATAATGCGCCGCAATGCAGCAAAATAAATGCTTATTTCAACAAGATGTAAAATGAGATGTCAATCAGCATTAAACTGCCAGTAGCAAATTAAATTTTGGGGTGGCACCCGGGGTGGCCAATCAGATGTCAGGGGTGTCCAGTGCCCCCCCCGGACACCCCTCTGCCTCCGCTACTGCACACAATATGATCCGTTTGTCACACCATATGATATGACCTGTAGTATCCTACACACGGAGTACTTATTCATTTAAGCTAAAAATGCATTCTTGTATTTTTTAGGTAATAACTAAGTTTAATGTATTTTTTGTCATCCATACTTAACTACTCAATTTAATACAAACTAACTGATGTGAAGCAAATAGTAAAAGATGAAAAGTGCACAAAGAACATGGAAATACAGGGAGAGACTACACAGATCCTGCAAGGAGAGAGGAAGTCCTGAGGAAATTAGGAAAAAAGTAGATGGAAACATTAAGATTATTAGTAGTATTGCTAATAAGTATGCACACCTAGTATAGCGCTAGTATATCATACAGGCTAGGTTACAAAAGCTAAATATTTCAGACATTATAATTAATTAGTGGAGCAATTTGGAGTGTTATAAAATAGCGATTTATTTTGACAAATATGCCCTCACAACTAGCGTTGAAAGGTAATAATCAGTTCGCACTAAAACTGGCCACATTTGATTAGCATGTCAACATATTCCTAAGAATGGGTGACTCAGTAATCATGTGTTATTGACACCTAGATTCATTTTGCACCAGAGTTGTCCTTTAAGTAGTTTTCCTTTAACTGGGCTCACTTGGCAAACTAATTATCATAGGTTTCTAAGATTGATTTCAGTGATCTAAAGAGCCCGGAAACACAATACTACCCATTAGTTTGAGTAAAAAACTAAATATTTAATGTTTATGACACTTCTGCATAAGAATGCGGTGTATATATACAACGCTATGTTTAACGCAGCCAAGCAAACAACTGTGCAGTTTACATTGCAAGTGTGTTTTTTTTCCAAATACATCCATCAAAAGCCACAATGTGCAATCTTGTCTGCGAACTAAATGTTATGAATACGAGCAGACTTCCATGTGTGCAGGTGCTGCCATTAATATGTTTCCATATCCGATCAGAGGATGATTTGCGCAAATTTCAATGACAGTGGGAGATAGATAATTCAACCTAACTAACAACGTGTAGGAAAACAATTGTAGTCTATATGCCTCAACAATTTACAGAAGATTAAATGATAGGCAGAAAAATAATAGCAGGCAACTTATAAGTCTGATTCAAACCAGTATTTAATCTTGTTTTTTATTTTGTTCAGCTCCTCAGGTTGGCATAGTGATAGTTTTTGATTACATACTACAGCACTTGAGTGTTTAGGCAACATTCTATGTGCGGGTATCAGGTAATTGTCATAGGCTTGGAATACAATTTTAGCCAATCAAATTGTAGAGATCTCTGAATACATTTTATAAATATTTTTATATAGGTATCATAATGTACTGTTGCTGTCCTTTATTTGAGTGTGTGACGCAATGATTGAACAATGAGAATGTTGACTTTTGATTGCTTGCCCGTCCTGTTGGCCTGTTACTACTGCATTCCCAGTAACAGAGTATAAGTCTACACAGGCGGCGAATCAGAAGTAGTTACAATATATTTCTGCATACAGTATGCACAACTATACAGCGATGCTCGTGTGGACAGGCTGGGTAGTCTTACAGAGGCACCGCAACACATTGCCTGGACTTCATTAGAGGGGGTCCCCACAAAGAGAGTACAATGGGGCAAAACAGTATTTAGTCAGCCACCAATTGTGCAATTTCTCCCAGTTAAAAAAGATGAGAGAGGCATGTCATTTTCTTTTTTAAAGAAATGTATTTATAAAGATTGAAAGAAAAAAAAATAACTGTAAAAATACTGTGTCTGCAAATATATCAATACATTTTTACAATTTTAACCCCCCCCAACATAATCCCTAGCCCCCATACCACCCTCCCCTGCTAACAAAGACATCACATAGCCACTGAGAGGCTAAGGGTGGCTGAGAGGACTTCCACTGCAGCAAAATCCTGCGTCGTGCCAATAGTGTAGTTAAAGCAATGATATCAGCATTTTTATAATTCAGCAAGAGGGAGTCCCCTGGGACTCCAAACACTGCTATCAGGGGGCATGGCGTTAGATTGATTTTGAGTACTTCTGAAAGGGTATAGAATCCAAAGGTCCAGTAATAGCTCAATTTCGAGCAGGTAAAAAACATATGGTAGAGGTTGCATGGGGAGGAATGACATCTGTCACACACATCCATCACTGTGGGATATATTTTGGTAAGCCTGGACTTAGAGTAATGAACTCTGTTGGTCACCTTGAACTGAATGAGTCCAAGTCGGGCACAAGGTGAAGTGGAACTTGTTCTATCACTCACTCCATCCCAGAAATCATTCGAAAATTCAATACCCTTTTCTTGCTCCCAAGCAGTTTTAGGTATTAGTGGAGTGCTTATCGCAGGACATAATCCAAGAATACATTTGTGAAATTACTGATTTCTGTTGAGGTAAAAATTCAATAACTCATTCCAGGGCTGGATGGGGGGTAATAAAGGGAAGCCAGCAAACTTAGAGAAGACGAAATGTCTCATCTGCAGATATCATAAGAAATTAGATGGGGGCATGGCGTGTTTGATCGCCAGGTTGGGAAAACTCAAAAAAACTAAATTTACATAAAGATCCTTGAAAGTTTAAATGCCATTTTTTCCCAGAGAGAGGGAGATAGGAGGAGAAGCAGGAGAGACCTTCTAGCAGGCACCATGATGTATCTGGGGAGTGCAATCAGAATAGCAGTTTCTGGAGGTTGGCGGCCCCATAGTGATATAGAAAATTAGGAAGTGCGTGCCCACCACTGAATTTATATTGCTGAAGTAAAAACCTGGTTCTTGGTGTTTTTCCAGCCCAAATGAAAGAGGAGACCGCCTGGGTAATTGCTGTGAAAAAGACAAGGGTAAGAACAAAGGGATAGATTGGAAAAGATACATGAATTTGGGCAAGCTATTCATTTTAACAGCATTTATCTTCCCTATGAGAGAGAGAGAGGGAGGTTACCCCACCTCTTAAATCCGCCTTCATCTGAACAAGAAGGGGGGAAAAGTTAGCTGAAATGAGAGCCAGCAGTGAGCGAGTGACATTCACTCTTAGGTATTTGAAACCCGACTGATTAAGTTGAAAGGACAGATCTGTCTGCTGAAGCAGCAGTGCGGCCGGATTGATTGGGAAACACTCGCTCTTTTGAAGATTTAGCTTATAGCTGGAAAAAGAACTGAAATTCTCCAGAATTGAAAGAATAGTTGGTAAAGACATTGTTGGATTGTGTACATATAAGAGCATGTCATCAGCATATAAGGACAGCTTGTGTTCAATTCCCTCCAGCAAAACACCCTGGAAGGAGGGTGAGGCCCGTAAGGCCACCGAAAGGGGCTCAATAGCAATGGCGAAGAGTATGGGAGAAAGAGGGCAGCCCTGTCTTGTCCCGCGTTCTAGGGTGAAGTAGTCAGAATAATTATTATTGGTACAGACACTGGCCTGTGGGGATGAATACAGTAGCCTGATCCAAGCTATAAATTTATGACCAAAACCAAACTTAATGAAAAAAAAATCCAGAAAATCATATTGTAGGATTTTTTATGAATTTATTGGTATATTATGGTGGAAAATAAGTATTTGGTCACCTACAAACAAGCAAGACTTCTTGCTCTCACAGACCTGTAACTTCTTCTTTAAGAGGGTCCTCTGTCTTCCACTCGTTACCTGTATTAACGGCACCTGTGTGAACTTGTTATCAGTATAAAATACACCTGTCCACAACTTCATACAGTCACACTCCAAACTCCACTATGGCCAAGACCAAAGAGCTGTCAAAGGAAACCAGAAACAAAATTGTAGACCTAAACCAGGCTGGGAAGACTGAATCTACAATAGGTAAGCAGCTTGGTGTGAAGAAATTGGTGTTAAGAAACTGTGGGAGCAATTATAAGAAAATGGAAGACATACAAGACCACTGATAATCTCCTTCAATCCGGGCTCCACGCAAGACCCCGTGGGGTCAAAATGATCACAAGACCGGTGAGCAAAAATCCCAGAAGCACACAGGGGGACCTAGTGAATGACCTACAGAGAACTGGGACCAAAGTAACAAAGGCAGTAACACACAAAGTAACACCATCAGTAACACACTACACCGCCAGGGACTAAAATCCTGCAGTGCCAGACATGTCCCCCTGCTTAAGACAGTACATTTCCAGGCCCATCTGAGGTTTGCTAGAGAGCATTTGGATGATCCAGAAGAGGATTGGGAGAATATCATATGGTCAGATGAAACCAAAATGGAACATTTTGGTAAAAACTCAACGTGTTTGGAGGAGAAAGAATGCTGAGTTGCATCAAAATAACACCATACACACTGTGAAGCATGGGGGTGGAAACATCATGATTTGGGACAGTTTTTCTGCAAAAGGACCAAGACGACTGAGCCATCAAAAGGAAAGAATGAAAGGGGCCAATTGTCATGAGATTTTGATTGAAAACCTCCTTCCATCAGCAAGGGCATTAAAGATGAAATGTGGCTGGGTCTTTCAGCATGACACTGATCCCAAACACACTGCCCGGGCAACAAAGGAGTGACATTTTTAGGCCTTGGAGTGTCCTAGCCAGTCAACAGATCTCAACTCCATAGAAAATCTTGGGAGGGAGTTTAAAGTCTGTGTTGCCCAGCGACAGCCCCAAAACATCACTGCTCTAGGGGAGATTTGCATAGAAGGAATGGGCCAAAATACCGGCAACAGTGTGTGAAAATCTTGTGAAGACTTACAGAAAACATTTGACCTCTGTCATTGTCAACAAAGGGTATATAACAAAGTATTGAGATTAACTTTTGTTATTGACCAAATACTTATTTTCCACCATAATTTACCAATAAATTCATTAAAAATCCTACAATGTGATTTTCTTGATTTCTTTTTCTCATTTTGTATCTCATAGTTGAAGTGTTACCTATGATGAAAATGACAGGCCTCCCTTATCTTTTTAAGTGGGAGAACTTGCACAATTGGTGGCTGACTAAATACTTTTTTGCCCCACTGTATATAATAAGAGCTTTGTGTTTTTGGGCCTGTTTGACACCATGTGTGTTTCTGTGTTTTTCTCCCCATGTATATATAGTTGTTACTGGTAGTCCAGCAGAAGTAGAGGTGGACCTTGTAGAGGAAAACATACGCAGGAAGATGGAAGATGAAAAGAAGAGGTAAGTTCTGTTTTGTACTTGTAATTCCAATTGCTTACATTCTTTATCTAGTTGTGTATTAATCATATCATATAAATAGTAGTAGTTCTAAGTAAATCCACAAAAATACTGGCTACTAGATGTGTTTCCTCTCAGTTACAAGAGCATATTTGGCCATTTGAAATCTTTGAAGACGGAAATTGAGCACCTGCAGCTTCTGCTTGAGAGGTCAAAGATGAAACTCCAGAGAGATTTCCAGGATTGGTGGAACCAGGAGACAGCTAGGATACAGGTGACCTCACCATCTACAGTATCTTTGTCATACATACTGCCCGTCATAGGTTGGCAAGGAAGTGTATAGCAGTTTTTTATACTACTTTGCATTGATGTGTATGCTGTTTTGTGTATGCATATGTGTGCATGTCTGTTCCTGAATACCTGTGTGTGTGTCTGTCTGTGTGTGTGTTGTGTGTGTGTTGTATGTGTGTGTGTGTGTGTGTGTGTGTGTGTGTGTGTGTGTGTGTGTGTGTGTGTGTGTGTGTGTGTGTGTGTGTGTGTGTGTGTGTGTGTGTGTGTGTCGATAGTGTGCACGTGTGTGCACGACTGTAAATGAATGTGTGATATCTCCAAATGATGGATCAATATTATGGGTAATTTATTACAGTAATATATTGCTTTGTGCTGTATTGTACTATAAAATGTAACTGGTGAAATACAGGTCTGGAAAAAATTAAGAGACCATTGCTGTCATGGATTAGGTGTAGTTGTAAATCAAATGCAGGGAGACGGTGTTCCAATGTTTATTAAAAACCTGGAAGATAAGAAAACCTAGACTGGTTTTGGTACTATATAATACAAAGGTGACTGTGATGGCCAAACAAAACAAATTTGATTCTACAAGGGGACAAACACTCAGTACATAATGTGTGTTAATCAGTATGAGATCATTATATTGTATACTTAGATTTAACTTTCTCAGGTCGAATACTTACAGCACATTGACGTAGCGTTACGGGCAATCGCTCTCTGAATACAAATATGTTTAACCTCCTCCCTCAGGACGAATACTCATAAATAAATATGCAGTATATAGTGGCAGTTTATTGATCATGCTCTTGTAGATATTACAGATAACTCCAACATAAGAGCACATACAATGCCACTCACCTTCTGGGACATAGTGTCTATATCAGTGGTTCTCAAACCTCTCCTGGGGGACTCCCAGCAATGCCATATATTAGATGTATCCCAGAGGTACCACACCTGAATCACCTTTTTGGCCCTTACCTGCTTGAATCAGCTGAGATAGTTCAGGGCTATAACAAAACTGTGAGATGACTGGGGGTCCCCCAGGAGAGGTTTGAGAACGACTGGTCTATATAGCCTACTTTATTACTAACTACCAACCAGTGGTTTGTCGACTTAGGAAGAGTATAGCAACCAATATTTGGTGGCATAAATATAATTGTATAATAATAACAGTAATAATAATAAATATAGCTGCAGGCAGCAATTAAGGGGTCTAAGCAAGAAAAATATAACCAACCAGGTCTTGTATGTAAAAAGGATATAGCAAAGAATAAATGCTATCATTTTCACAAACAAACCAAGTAGTCAATTTATGTAACTCAAGATAAGTACAATTAATTCAGTCAATATCCACAGTTTTATGCATGACATCCAATCTGCAAAAAAAATTTTCTCTGGTTTTACTATTGATAGGTTTGTGTTTGGGTAAAATTTTAAATTTTTGTTTTATTCCATGAATTACTGACAACATTTCTCCCAAACTGTAAATTAACAATATTGTCTTTCAAAGCATTTATTTACAGAAAATGTCAACTGGCCAAAATAACTACAAAAGATTCAGTATTGTCAGACCTCAAATAATGCATAGAAATCACAGTAAGTATAGTTGGTGAACATAATCATCCTGTAAATGATCTGACTAAAAGGCTCCAGTGTTGGATTGGCAGTGCGAAAATAATCGGCAACTAGGTGACATGTGGTTGGGTGAACAATGTGTGCATCTCTCACCATCCCACAGATCTGTCCAAAGAGTTTTGGAGCTGCCCACAAGGCAGGTTTAGTGGGAATTGGGAAGGGAGGAAAATGGGGGAAAAATATAACATTGAGAAAATAAGTTAAAATTTCTAAACAACACAATACTCATTTGTCGACTTAGGAAGAGTACAGCAATCAATATTTGTTGGCATAAACATACAGCGGATGAAATTAGTATTGAACACATCCCCATTTTCCACAATGGAGTGATGTATCCATTTCTCAATGGCATGTGGCTCTGTCTTGGGTAAGCGGGGTGGGGACTTTACACCCCAGAGCAGCCCTGCAACATAATTATGGCATGCAGGGTTCTCCACGATATTGCGCTGGAGAATGGTGCTATTCAGTGAAGATCATTGGCCACAACAGCCACCATTGGGGGATATTTGAAGGAGACAGGATCTTATTCTGCACTTTTAATATAGTAAGTGCTATCCTGGATAAGAAAGCTACTTAAAAAATACAATGTAGAGTGTTCAGTGAAAATAATTAATTTATGTAAAATGCACTTTATGTTCTCGTTAACCGCTTTCAATGACTTTAGCAGTAACCTCAACACCGAATTTTACTTGAATAATCGATGCCTGATTTTAAGCTTCCAAATAAAACCAAGCGGTTGGCCTGCACCTGAGACCTGAGCGTCTCTTTTTATCTCAGATAAATTCATTTTCTTTGCCGGATTTCGCTTATCCATGTTGTAAATTCTAAGGGCAAGGCCTCTAATCCGTGTATATATGTGGGCGTGATATTTAAATTATGATTGATTTCAACCGTCTGATGTATCAACACCCGTTCATTGGTACGCTGGAATTGGAGTGATACGAATGTTTTATAAATCACATGTAAGTCTCGTCGTAAGATGATTTCTGCACTCAGATCTACACTGGTTTCTATGCACGTTTAATAAATGAGGGCCCTTGAGTGGCCAAATCAGAGCCTTGACACTACATCAACCAGAGAATTTGTGGATTTTTTTACATTTCTGAACTGTTGCCTTTTTACATTACTTGAATTTTGTAAGTTAGAATGTTTAAATAAAGCTGAAATAAAAATATGTTTCATGGGTGTTGATTTCATGCTCAAAGACAAAAAAGTATTCAAAGGGGTGTGAGGATTTTCAATAGGCCTGTACGTTTTATAATACTACATGAGAACCAGAAAGAACAAGGGTTGTGTGAGTGAGAATCCTTGCATATGTATAGCTGTCTGATTGTCCTCATCGTTTCTCACAAGGTCCCAAATTTAAGAGTAATCGAAGTTCAAAGGGGTCAGATTTCCAAACAGATTTCAGAGTCGTCCTCTCCTAGCCAATTTGTGACCAGGTAAGTCCAATCTGTCTTCATTTAATATGATTTACTGATCTGGGGTGTGTACAACTGGTAATAAAGTACAAACCGAATTCCGGAAAAGTTAGGACGTTTTTTAAATTTAAATAAAATTAAAACTTAAAGATTTTCAAATCACATGAGCCAATATTTTATTCACAATACAACATGGATAACATATCAAATGTTTAAACTGAGAAAGTTTGGAATTCGATGACTGCTACCGGTCTCAAAAACGTTGCCATCTGTAGATGCCAACTAAAGCTCTATCATGCAAAAAGGAAGCCATATGTGAACATGGTCCAGAAGCACCGTTGTGTCCTGTGGGCCAAGGCTCATTTAAAATTGGCTATTTCAAAGTGGAAAAGTGTTCTATAGTCCGATGAGTCCAAATTTGACATTCTTGTTGGAAATCACAGGTGTCAAATTTGAAATAAGCTCATTTATTGGATAAAAGTGTAAAATTTTCAATTTTTTTGGGTTTAAACATTTGTTATGTTATCTATGTTCTATTGTGAATAAAATATTGGCTAATGTGATTTGAAAGTCTTTTAGTTCTAATTTTATTCAAATTTAAAAAACGTCCAAACCTTTCCGGAATTTAGGTTATAAATTCATACATTTTTGTTTTAAAGGAGTGTGAAGGTCCTTTCTATTTTTTATGTTTTTTTGTTTGATAGGAAGATATAGTACCCTCCACAATTTTTATGCAGTGAAGTCAAAAATTATATTTTTTACCTACACAACAATATTAAAATATTATTTAAAGATTCATTTTAGGCAAGAGTTACAGACTGTCAAATTTATTTTCTGGCTCTTTCAACACATACATACAGGTGGCAAATTAAAGGAAACCAACCTAAAATGTCTCAGTAAGGAGTTGGGCCACCACGAGATGCCCGAACAGCTTCAATGCACATTGTCATGAATTCTGAGTGTCTCTGGAACTTTAATACAGGGACTGAACATCATTCTCCCAAAATATATTCCCTCATTTGGTGTTTTGATGGTGGCGTAGAGCCAAACACTTTTGTCATAAATCTTCCATATGTGTTAAATTGATGTGAGATCTGGTGAAGGTGAATGTCAGCATATAAATCACATAATCTTCCTTCTCATCAAACCATTGGGTTAGGGGTCCTCGTGCCCTGTGGATGGGGGCTATCCTGGAAAAAACAACTCCCACTGGGATTGAAATGTTTCATCACGGGATAAAGGTGAAATAACTTTTTAATTTGTAGTGACGCTGCAAATTAAAAGTGACCGAAACCATGCCAAGAAAATGCTCCCTACTCCATCTGCATTCATAATTTTCCTCCACTCATTTATTCAGGATTTTCCTTTAATTTGTCTCTGGTCTGTATGTGTTTTACCAGCTATGAATAACTGCACTTTCAGAGCACCCCCCTTTATTGGGACAATTCAACTTAAATGTAAAAAAGTATAAAAACTAGTAATTACTCACAAACCCCTTTCATACAGTAACAGCTGTAAGTTGACAACACATTGACATTAATAAACTTTTCTGAAAAAAAATGCTTGTCTTTATCTATTTAGGTTTTTGGTGTTTGGCTGAAATGATTTGCCTATGTTTTAAACCTAGTGCTCATTTGATTTCACTGTGATCTGTGGATTTAATTTTACTGGGCTTCCTCTTGGTTGCCTTTAAGTCTTATGGACAGCTTTTCTGGGAGCAAAATTAACTAACAGTAATAATGCCTTTGATGTCTTATTCTTAATTCCATTTCTCTTCCTTAATCATCTTGCCTGTTTCTGTAACGTCCAGCCCAGTGCGGGCTGGCGTTACCATGAACTGAGACTAGACTCATGTATATGTTTAGTTAATTTATATACACTCACCTAAAGGATTATTAGGAACACCATACTAATACTGTGTTTGACCCCCTTTCGCCTTCAGAACTGCCTTAATTCTAGGTGCTGAAAGCATTCTTCAGAAAAGTTGGCCCAAATTGATAGGATAGCATCTTGCAGTTGATGGAGATTTGTAGGATGCACATCCAGGGCACGAAGCTCCCGTTCTACCACATCCCAAAGATGCTCTATTGAGTTGAGATCTGGTGACTGTGAGGGCCATTTTAGTGAACAGTGAACTCATTGTCATGTTCAAGAAACCAATTTGAAATGATTCGAGCTTTGTGACATGGTGCATTATCCTGCTGGAAGTAGCCGTCAGAGGATGGGTACATGGTGGCCATAAAGGGATGGACATGGTCAGAAACAATGCTCAGGTAGGCCGTGGCATTTAAACAATGCCCAATTGGCACTAAGGGGCCTAAAGTGT
>JACXGM010034630.1:0-11920 GCA_016801145.1 Umbra pygmaea | reverse complement strand
TCACCATCATCAGTCAGGTAGGTGTTCACCATCATCAGTCAGGTAGGTGGTCCCCATCATCAGTCAGGTAGGCGTTCAACATCATCAGTCAGGATTAATCATCTTTGTCTTAATTCTAATCGCATAAACCACTATGCGTTACTCCGTTCATTTTTAAAATAATATAAACTGCCTATTGTATATTTCAAATACCTTTTCATGCACTAATCCTGTACAGTCTAAACAGTGCATAGGACACATTTAAATTGTATATCATAATTATAATCATACATTACCTAAAGAGTGTTCAGTTCCTGCAGCTATCCATTCGGAAGAAAATGTTTCCAATTGTGATTTCTATGCATTTACGAATTAGACAATTAATCCTTAATGTCATGTTTTTGGCTATATTACACTAATTAATTTGAACTAATAATTAAATAATATTTGTAATCAAATTCATTTGAAAAATTCTGGGAACTAAATATTAAGTGGGCCAACTGTAATTAATTGAATGAAACCATCATTGACATTTTTTTAATTTAATCAAACACAAAGCAGAGGTCTAAGCAAAATTCTAACCAACGGTATGAAAATCAGATTTTAATGTATCCAAAAACACAGGGAAAGATGTACATTACTGTATAGAGTTGCAGTTCTTAAAATGTTACATTTTATTTAGGGCTGAAACGATTAATCGAGTTACTCGATTAACTCGATTACAAAAATTCCTTGAGGCAAAAACTCTGCCTCGAAGCCTCGTTAAATTCCTATGACGCGCACTATAAGTTACGCGCAGGGATCTAATTGTTTCACATGGACCGTTGTTCAATGTTCAGGAAGCACACCATAGCGCGTGATACATTTTGAATTTAGTTGGCGCGATTGAGGAGAATAAAGATGTCCATAAACAGCAAAGAACGTCTAAAGTTTGGGATCATTACAAACTTAAAAAGGAAGAGAACAAGGTGCAATGTGTCTACTGCAAAGTAGACCTGGCATACCACAACAGTACGACTTCAATGATTCAGCATATGAACCGCAAACATCCACTCCATGTTTCACCAAGCGTCGCTGAAACAAGGTAACGTAGCCTAAGCCTATACATTGATGTTCGATGATTTTAATCCCATACTGTATTTGTAGCGATGTCGTGATGCGGTTTGACTAGATATAATGTTTAGCTTTGATGTTTTTAAGTAGTAAACATATTCACGTTCAATTGCAAGAGATTATAGCCTTAAAAAAGAACCCCTTCACACACACACGCAGACACACACATGCATGCACACTCGTCTCTCTCACGCGCCAGTCAGACCAATTGCGGCAATGTATCACATATGTTTAAACTTTTATGTAGCCACGGAAAAATAATTTCAACATGCATTCACTGTATATACCGGGACGTGATGGAGAATCATATATCATATTGCAGTCTTTGCGAGACCGTGTTTGTATGTCACGTCTGCCAAATGCAACAAATTCCCCACTCGTACTTATGGGGAAGACATTATAATCAGCTACCAAATTAACAAAAAATACAATACCACAAAACATGCTAATATACTTCAACTAGCCTAAGTAAAAAACAAAATGCTGTTCTTTTTCTATTTAACAAAATGTATATTTGCAAAAAAACATTCCCCTTTTCAAAGCTACACTATGTGTAGGTGTCACCAACGCATGCAATTTAAAGCATGCGTACGATTTTTCTAACAGATGCTTCTCCCAAAATGCACCGCAATGCAAGTGATGCTAGCCAAATGCAGCGTTCTATTGAAAATGAATGTATGTATTTCTGCCGTACCAAACTGCAATGAAGCAACTGGTCTGACTGGGCACTCACTCACTCACTTGTGTGGGTAATTTGCAATAGGTGCAATTCTTTTTTGTAATGTTGTATTTAAGAAGACAAAACTAATGCCAAATGGCCTTTACTATTTAAGTTTGCAATCATAGTTTTACATGTTATACATGTTTTACAGTAAGTTGACTTAACTGTATTTTTATATAATTGTTGGCACTAGCACTTATAAACTAGCCTGGAAAAATCCAGACCCAAATCTAATATAAGGGTCTGGCATCGAGTAATGAAAATGACCCAACTCGAGGGGTGGCACCATGCATGCATTTGAAAATCTCACTATACGCAATTGAATAACACTACGACCTATCACCAGTGGTTTTTCGCTAAGCCCCGGTAACTGGTAGATAAAACTCTTGCCATATCAGGTCGGCAAAACAACAAAAACGTCCTTTTTAAAAACAAAAAGCCAAGTCTAACTCGTTCATTGTAGTGGCCAAAGCCCTTTTAAACAACTGGTTTTCATCCATAGTGATCTTACAATGTTTACTAATGACTTCGATGTCGCAACGCTGTCGTCATTTGTTTAACACGCCTCTGGCACGCCTATATCCGATACACCAATGTGATTGGTGCAGCTCGGCTACAAGGGCATAGTTAATCAATCATAATCAACGGTGGTCCAGAGGATGGAGGCAGCAGCGACGGGCTGGACGGCTGAGTCCGGGCAGGTGGAGGTCCGGCCAAGCCAGGCAGAAGCGAAGGACTAGGCGGAGGCCAGGCAGGCGGCACCAGAGGCAGAGTCCTGGCCGACAAAGGCGGAGTCACCGGCCCCGTGGGAGGTGGCCAGGCTGGAGGGGGCTTGGTGGGCTGAGGCAAAGGCAGACCTGGCACCGGAACCACAGCAAATACAGGAACCTGGAAGGACACAGCACAGCACAGACAAACAGACAGACACAGAGAGGGGCACAGAGACCAGGGCAGGCGCAAGCCCAGGGACAAGCACCGGAGCGGGGACAGGGGCAGACACTGGCACGGGGACAGGGGCAGACACTGGCACGGGGACAGGGGCAGACACTGGCACGGGGACAGGGGCAGACACTGGCACGGGGACAGGGGCAGACACTGGCACGGGGACAGGGGCAGACACAAGCCCAGGGGCTCGGGCAGGCTCAGGGACAGCTAATGGTATGGGAACAAGGAAAGGCTCAGGCACAGGGACAATGAAAGGCTCAGGCTCGGGAGTCAAAGCAGGCTCTGGGACAGGGGCAGCCAAAGTCACTGGGACAGGGGCAGCCAAAGTCACTGGGACGGGGCAGCCAAAGGCACTGGGACAGGGGCAGGCCCTGGGACAAGGGCAGGCTCTG
This sequence comes from Umbra pygmaea, assembly GCA_016801145.1. NCBI lineage: Eukaryota > Metazoa > Chordata > Actinopteri > Esociformes > Umbridae > Umbra > Umbra pygmaea. Next base: position 8,770 of record JACXGM010034630.1, on the reverse strand, counting down.
GGACAAGAGCAGGCTCTGGAAATGGAACAGGCAATGGCACAGGGACTGGTGCAGACAATGGCTCAGGGGCATACACCAGCTCGGGAACTAGGGCAGGCACCGGCACGGGGACTAGTGCAAGCACCGGGACTGAGTCAGGCACTGGCACAGGGACTGGAGGAACAAGGGAAGGCTCTGGCTCAAGGAAAAGGGCAGGCTCGGGGACAAGGCAAGGCTCGGGGACAATGCAAGGCTCGGGCTCGGGGACAAGGCTCTGGGGCAAGGCTCGGGCTCGGGGACAAGGCAATGCTCAGGCTCAGGGACAAGGCAAGGCTCGGGGACAAGGCAAGGCAAGGCTCGGGGACAAGGCAAGGCTCGGGCCCGGGGACAAGGCAAGACTCGGGGACAAGGCAAGGCTCGGGGACAAGGCAAGGCTCAGGCTCGGGGACAAGGCAAGGCTCGGGCTCGGCTGATGGTGGTGTAGCAACCTCTGGTGGCCGAGACTGGGGAGCGGGAGCGACCTCTGGTGGCCGAGAATGGGGAGCAGGAGCGACCTCTGGTGGCCGAGACTGGGGAGCGATAGCGACCTCTGGTGGCCGAGACTGGAGAGCGGGAGCGACCTCTGGTGGCCGAGACTGGGGAGCGGGAGCGACCTCTGGTGGCCGAGACTGGGGAGCGGGAGAGACCTCTGGTGGCCCGGAGGCTTGAGCGGGAGCGGCCTCTTGTGGCCGGGAGGCTTGAGTGGGAGCGACCTCTTGTGGCTGTGGAGGGTTGAGCGGGAGCGGCCTCTTGTGGCCGGGAGGCTTGAGCGGGAGTGGACTCTTGTGGCCGGGAGGCTTGAGCGGGAGCGGACTTTTGTGGCCGGGAGGCTTGAGCGGGAGCGGACTCTTGTGGCCGGGAGGCTTGAGCGGGAGCGGCCTCTTGTGGCCGGGAGGCTTGAGCGGGAGCGGGCTCTTGTGGCCGGGAGGCTTGAGTGGGAGCGGCCTCTTGTGGCCGGGAGGCTTGAGCGGGAGCGGCCTCTTGTGGCCGGGAGGCTTGAGCGGGAGCGGCCTCTTGTGGCCGGGAGGCTTGAGCGGGAGCGGCCTCTTGTGGCTGAGGAGCGGGAACTGCGACCTCTGCTGGTCGGAGACCATGGGCGACCTCTGCTGGCCGGGGAACTTGAGCGACCTCTGCTGGCCGGGGAACTTGAGCGAACTCTGCTGGCCGGGGAACTTGAGCGACCTCTGCTGGCCGGGGAACTTGAGCGACCTCTGCTGGCCGGGGAACTTGAGCGACCTCTGCTGGCCGGGGAACTTGAGCGACCTCTGCTGGCCGGGGAGCGGAAACAGCGGCCTCTTGTGGCCTACAGAAGGGGTTTCCCAGTCCTCCTCCTCAGACGAAGCTGACACACTTATGAGGTTTTTAACAATCCAAAATGATAATGCTAAGTAAGAAGAAATGAATACTCACAATATTTGCGAAGAGGCAATGGTGTGTGTGTGGCTTACATACAGACTGGGTGAGAGCAGGTGAATGGAATTTGGGTGATAGAGTCCGAGTTATGGGAATTGTAGTTCTGAGCAATCTAGGAAGGGGAAGGTGTAGTTCTCAGGGAAGAGGAACTTGGAAACGTTACAAGTAGCCTAATTTCGTATATTTTTTTGCCTTTATAGACTGACAATTATTAAGTCTATAGAATGAAAATCCTTTTTTTTTAAATGTGTTCCATCGTTGGATGTTATTCGGAAACAATAGCTTGAATTACAACATGTCATATTTATGCTGTTGTATTTTCGTAATTTTATAGGCTCTATAGAATTTGAATGTTTAAAAAAGATTTTCAACTAACAAGTTCAGAGCAAATATTTTTCAGGATCTGCATTGTCGTTCGGCACACCCATTAAATATATTTTTCCTAAAATTTTATATTCAAATACAATAGGGAACATTTCAGCCGGTGCAGTGTGGATTTTAGAATTGTTCTATGTACAGTTTTTATAATTATTGAATTATCTGCTTGCCCCAAACGCTTTGCGCTGGCGAGATAAATAGATTTGAAGCTAAAACTAATCGGTTTGAAGCAAGCTTCGCATTGTATAACGGCATGCTGTAAAGACCGGTTTATCACTTATCAAACCCTCTTCTGTGAATTTATATAGATATATATTAAAATATGTACAGCTGTTGTAGAAAGCAAGGCTCGATTGAAGACATGTATTTTTTTTTCCTTTCAAGTGTATTTTGTTCTGCATGGTCAAGCAGCATTATTCATTTTCCCTGTGTTTTCTAATAGTAGGCTATATTACCCAGAAAAATAAAACAAATTGACCTCACAGTTTTCTTTGTGTTTGCTAATTAGAGACTAAAGAAAATGTTTCATTATTATTTTGGATAGTTGCCTACTTTTCTTTCTGTTAAATATTGTTGATGAAGGTAAAAAACATTTTTCAGCATATTCAGAGCAAATATGTTTCGGGATCCAATTATAAATATATATTTATTTTTTCTAATAGGCCTATTTTATACTCAAAAACAATAGTGAACATTTCAGTTAGTGAGGTGTGGATTTTAGAATTGTTCCATGTACAGTTTTCTATAATTGTTGAATTATCTGCTTGCCCTCAGAAACGCTTTTGCACTGACGAGAAAAATAGACTTGAATCTAAAATGAATCGGTTTCAAGCAAGCTTCACATTGCATAACGGCACGCTGTAAAGACCCATTTATCTCCATTCAAACCCTCCTTGTAGGTGAATATATATATATATATTAAAATATGTACAGCTGTTGTAAAACGCGAGGCTCGATTGAAGAAATTTATTTTTTCCTTTTCAATTTTGTCCTGGTCAAGCAGCGTTAATAAATGCCCCCTGTGTTTCCTGGATATATTACACTGGAAAATAAAACAATTTCACCTCACACAGTTGTCTTTGTGTTTGCTAATTAGAGATTAGAGAAATCGTTTACATTATCGTAACATTATTATACTGTTATAACAGCATATTATATAATTTATTCCATGCTATCTTGAGCAGAGAAAGATACCCACTCCAGCTAAACTTTAAATTACTTTAAGCGCCCCAAGTCAGACAGCGACAGCCTAGAGTTTTTTTTTATACCACCCTCAGAAGAAGACAATACCTGACAGTACAGAGAGTGTTTAAACACAAAGATGGCACAGACAGAAAATGGGTTACATACTGAAGAGAACCATACCATGTATTGTGCAGTATGTTTAGCATTTGCCAAACCAACGGAAACCAGTCCCTTCATAAGTGGAATGCAGGACTAGAACCATATCAGTCAAAGAGTTGAGGAACATGAAAGGAGCAACATGCACAGAGGTTGTGCTGAGGCATATTTTTTGAGGGCATCTAAATCAGATATAGCCAGCCTGCTACATGGTCCCCAAATTGTGGCTCACCAAGATCAAGTGAGGAAGAGACGGCAGGTGTTAGAGTAGTAGAAGTGGTGATGTTCATAGGAAAGAGAGGACTGAGCTACAGAGGACAGCAATCTGAGGCAGCACACACTAGATGAACACAACATTACCACGGCAACTTCCTAGAGCTACAGAGGACAGCAATCTGAGGCAGCGGTCACTCTAGATGAACACAACATTACCACGGCAACTACCTAGAGCTCATCATTCTTCTAGGGAAATATGATGTATGTTTGAAGGAATATAATTTGGATGGTATAGTATCATGAGCCACAAATAAAGTCTTGTGACACTCATGCCAGGCGGCAGGCGTTGTTGTGGTTGTTGTTGAGTTTCCATGCGCCAATTGCTTTGGGCAGGTCCTAGTCAAAGTCCAGGGCCGTTTTTTAGTCCCAGTTCGTTCCTGCCTACTTATAATACAAATATTAGCCTATTCAATTATTTTTATTTGCCTCAACATGAGTGTAGCCTATGTAAAATGTTGAATTATGAGAAGCAGCGTTTCGTTTTAAGACATGATACACATTATTTAGTTAATTATCAGCCAGGGCTAAAGATCTTTTGTCTGTGGTTATTGGCCATTGAGCCATTGAAAGCATTCATTCAGTGAGAGGTGCTTAGTGCCTTGGTTGCTTAGCGCCTGCTGGGTACCAGATAATTGGCTGGGTACCAACGTCAGGCGGCGTTGGATCTTGGCGGTTTAAGTAGTAATTAGGAGTAAAAAAAATAATGGAAATAATTGATAAAATCTTTTCTGTTTGAGATTTTTGAAATTGGACAACGGAATAATGTAAAATACACATATTTAGGAAAAGTCAAGGAAGAAGGAGGGTGTAGCTTTCAAAATCACAGATATATTTTAATTACAAACTCGGATGGCGTTGGCCTTTGGCGGTTCTAGTGTTAAACTAACAAAGACACTTGCGTTCAGACTTTGCGCTACATTGCGCAGGGTGCAAGATAGGGCCCTTTATGGTTAAACATACGAGCGGCTGTGAGTTTTGGGTCATTGTCTGCATTGGATGAAAAAATGGCAGTCAGCAAAATGTTACGCTGCTCACAAAAATAAAGGGAACACTTAAACAACACAATGTAACTCTAAGTCAATCACACTTCTGTGAAATCACACTGTCCACTCAGGAAGCAACACTGATTGACAATCAATTTCACATGCTGTTATGCAAATGGAACAGACAACAGGTGGAAATTATAGGCTATTAGCTAGACACCCCCAATAAATGAGTGGTTCTGTAGGTGGTGACCACAGACCACTTCTCAGTTCCTATGTTTCCTGGCTGATGTTTTGGTCTCTTGAATGCTGGTGGTGCTTTCACTCTAGTGGTAGCATGAGACAGAGTCTTACAACCCACACAAGTGGCTCAGGTAGTGCAGCTCATCCAGGATGGCACATCAATGCAAGGTGTGGCAAGAAGGTTTGCTGTGTCTGTCAGCGTAGTGTCCAGAGCATGGAGGCGCTACCAGGAGACAGGCCAGTACATCAGGAGACGTGGAGGAGGCCGTAGGAGGGCAACAACCCAGCAGCAGGACCGCTACATCTGCATTTGTGCAAGGAGGAGCAGGAAGAGCCCTGCAAAATGACATCCAGCAGGCCACAAATGTGCATGTGTCCACTCAAACGGTCAGAAACAGATTCCTTGAGGGTGGTATGAGGGCCCGACTTCCACGACGTACAGCCGAACACCGTGCAGGACGTTTGGCATTTGCCAGGGAACACCAAGATTGGCAAATTCGACACTGGCGCCCTGTGCTCTTCACAGATGAAATCAGGTTCACACATGTGACAAACGTGACAGTCTGGAGACGCCGTGGAGAATGTTCTGCTGCTTGCAACATTCTCCAGCATGACCGGTTTGGCGGTGGGTCAGTAATGGTGTGGGGTGGCATTTCTTTGGGGGGCCACACAGCCCTCCATGTACTCGCCAGACGTAGCCAGACTGCCATTAGGCACCGAGATGAGATCCTCAGACCCCTTGTGAGACCATATGCTGGTGCGGTTGGCCCTGGGTTCTTCCTAATGCAAGACAATGTTAGACCTCATGTAGCTGGACTGTGTCAGCAGTTCCTGCAAGAAGAAGGCATTGATGCTATGGACTGGCCCGCCCGATCCCCAGACCTGAATCCGATTGAGCACATCTGGGACATCATGTCTCGCTCCATCCACCAATTGCCACATTGCACCACAGACTGTCCACCTCATAAGGAGCATGCCCAGCATTGTAGGGAGGTCATACGGGCACGTGGAGGCAACACAGTACTGAGCCTCATTTTGACATCAAAGTTGGATCAGTCTGTAGTGTGGTTTTCCACTTTGATTTTGAGTGTGACTCCATATCCAGACCTCCATGGGTTGATAAATTTGATTTCCATTGATAATTTTTGTGATATTCTGTTGTCAGCACATTCAACAATTAGTTCATTCTTTCAGATCTAGGATGTGTTATCTTAGTGTTCCCTTTATTTCTTTGAGCAGTCTACAAAACATACAGTAACATAATAACAGTGGTGTGCCTTGAAAAAAGCTATGTTTTCCCAGAAAGACATTTCTAATGTTGGGCCCAGCTGTCATCTTTATGATTTCCTTTTTGAAAAACTGCCGTGCCATAATACCTGAACAAGGAGTCAGCAGTTAATTACAAGTAATTCATATTTTCATCAGGAGGAATTTAGTTACAATCTAGGCTACATTTACCTGAATTTACCTAAATTATTCTTGTTGGAAAGTTACAGTAAATTTGTTTTAAGTAGAAGGGCAGCACAGTATTTTATACAGTTATAACTATAGTTCCATTTACCTTAAAAAATCACATATGAACCGGTTTGCTGACGAGAAACTGTGGCCCACACGTGGAGTTTTAGGGGATGTTTGGGAGACGGCTTTGGTGATCTTCTGCCAGCTTTGCTGTAACAAAACCTTGAAAATTGCTTGAGGGCAACTGTGGTTTCATCAGTGAAGATGACATAATTGAACCATTCTTTACTATCGATCCATGCCTGGGCCTGCTGCACACAAAGTTCTTTATATTTTAGGCGAATCATTGGATCCAACCTGCAGTGAATAGTGAACAGTATTATTATGCCATACATTTACATTGTATTTAGGCAAAAACATTAATGTACTATTTCTTACCAAGCTTTTCTATAAGACCACCCAAGTCGCTTCAGTTTTTTTTCCAATTGCGGTTACACTGAAGCTGATGTTGTGTCTTGATGCCAAAAGATCCCGGATCTCTTTTGTAGAGTGCTCATCATTTTCAACAGCTCCAGGATCTTTTTGCTAGAGCGCTCATCATTTTCAATAGCTGCCGGATCTCTTTTGTAGAGCACTCATCATTTTCAACAGCTCCTGCATCTCTTTTCTAGAGCACTCATCATTTTCAACAGCTCCTGGATCTCTTTTCTAGAGCGCTCATCATTTTCAATAGGTCCTGGATCTTTTTGCTAGAGCGCTCATCATTTTCAATAGCTCCCGGATCTCTTTTCTAGAGCGCTCATCATTTTCAACAGCTCCTGGATCTCTTTTTTAGAGCGCTCATCATTTTCAACAGCTCCTGGATCTCTTTTTTAAAGCACTCATCATTTTCAACAGCTCCTGGATCTCTTGTAGAGTGCTCATCATTTTCAACAGCTCCTGGATCTCATTTCTAGATTGCTCATCATTTTCAACAGCTCCTGAATCTCTTTTCTACAGCGCTAATCATTTTCAACAGCTCCTGGATCTCTTTTCTAGAGTGCTCATCATTTTCAACAGCTTTTGGATGTCTTTCTAGAGCGCTCATCATTTTCAACAGCTTTTGGATGTCTTTCTAGAGCGCTCATCATTTTCAACAGCTCCTGAGTCTCTTTTCTACAGCGCTAATCATTTTCAACAGCTCCTGGATCTCTTTTCTAGAGCGCTCATCATTTTCAACAGCTTTTGGATGTCTTTCTAGAGCGCTCAACATTTTCAACAGCTCCTGGATCTCTTTTCTAGAGTGCTCATCATTTTCTACAGCTCCTGGATCTCTTTTCTAGAGCGCTCATGATTTTCAACAGCTCCTAGATCTCTTTTCTAGAGCGCTCATCATTTTCAACAGCTTCTGGATCTCTTTTCTAGAGCGCTCATCATTTTCAACAGCTCCTGGATCTCTTTTCTAGAGCGCTCATCATTTTCAACAGCTCCTGGATCTCTTTTCTAGAGCACTCATCATTTTCAACAGCTTCTGGATCTCTTTTCTAGAATGCTCATAATTTTCAGTAGCTCCCGGATCTCTTTTCCTGAGCGCTCATAATTTTCAACAGCTCCTGAATCTCTTTTCTACAGCGCTCATGATTTTCAACAGCTTCTGGATCTCTTTTCTAGAGCGCTCATGATTTTCAACAGCTCCTTGATCTCTTTTCTAGAACACTCATCATTTTCAACAGCACCTGGATCTCTTTTCTAGAACACTCATCATTTTCAACAGCTCCTGGATCTCTTTTCTAGAGCACTCATCATTTTCAACAGCTCCTGGATCTCTTTTCTAAAGCGCTCATGATTTTCAACAGCTCCTTTAGCTTTTTTCTAGAATGCTCATCATTTTCAACAGCTCCTGGATCTCTTTTCTAGAGCGCCCATCATTTTCAACAGCTCCTGGATCTCTTTTCTAGAGCGCCCATCATTTTCAACAGCTCCTGGATCTCTTTTCTAGAGGAATTTCTAGGGAATCATGCTGAAGAATGGTCTAGCTGAAAAGAGAAAACAAATACAATTAAAACAACCACATGGACAAAACTTAAACTTTATACTCAAGCGTAGCATAGACTGTACTGTTCTTGTACTGTTCTTACCTGGTCATTTTGCTGGGCTTTCGCATTGTTGAGACGGGACATAATCAGTTTGATTGCTCCTCAATGAATGACACAGTATAACCGAAGAAATGTGTTAAAACAACACGCATTTGAATGGTAATGTACATTACTAACTCGGGCACTGTAAGGGGGGAGGGAGGGGACTTTAATTGTTACAGCAGCAGTGGACAATTGGAGGTGGAGAATGACAAATGTGTAACAGTGTAACCAAAACCGTGTTTCTTGCAACTCCCATTGTAAGATATTTAATTCTGTAAACAGAGAGAGACTTACTGAACCCAGCTGTGTTGATGATGACATAATGAACCTTAAATAGAGACTTAGGCCCTGTCCCATTTCTCCCCTTCCCCTAGATTTCTGCCCTAACCCTAGATTTAGCGCGTTCTCGTGTAGGGGTAGGGTGTCCCAATACTTTAGGGAACAAGGGGAAGTGCTATTCTTCCCTTAAAATCAACCCTCAAAACATAGTCAGGTCCGATGCAGGCTTAAAATTAAGTGGGAGATGAAATTACCCAGGATACC
>JACXGM010034629.1:0-11920 GCA_016801145.1 Umbra pygmaea | reverse complement strand
ATTAGGTACACCTGTTTAACCTGATCTTTAAGGAAAATTTCTAATCAGCCACTCACGTGGCAGAAAGTCAATGAATTTAGGCATGTAGACATGGTCAAGATGACCTGCAGAAGTTCAAACCAAGCATCAGAATGAGGAGAAGTGATTTAGGTGATTTAAGTTTTGTTGCCAGTGTTTTAGACCTTGATGGCTGTGACTTGAGTTATTTTGAGAAGACAGCAAATTTACAATTTTATACAAGCTGCACACTCACTACTTTACATTGTAGCAAAGTATCATCTCTTCAGTGTCGTCAAACGGAAAGTTATAATTGTCATGGTTCCAAAGGATGAGGAGGCAGGCTCGTCTTCACAGACCATATATTTTATTAAACACTTGGAAGAACTTGACAAGGACAAACAAGAAACATTAGGGACTACAATGATACATAACATGTAAAACAACAACAATACCTTAACCCAAGACCAGACTCTACACTAAACATAACCTAATAAGGAAGTTTACAAAACAAAACAACCACGTACCTTGACAAGGACAAAGAACCACACAGGACTCACAAACACTCAGAACTAAGTACCGTACTAACGAGGGAAGGAGGTGCAGGTGTGGACTAAACAACAGAACTGATTGATCAAAACATGTGACGGGATCATGTGACAAAAGGAGCGGGAAACAAAACCAAAGCAAAACATTTAGGGGAAAACCACCCTGTAGTGACACAGAACAGGCACAAAGACTATGGACATTGTGACAATAATCAAATATATACAAAAACGTGAGGGGTGTACTCACTTTTGTGAGATACTGTCAAAGTTGGGTAACAAGTTACTTTTACATTAGTTTTTTCAATTGTAAAAGTAACTTACCCAACTTTGGATACTGTATACATCAATACCATTATGACACGTACCTAATATTGTGTAGGTTAACAGGGACATTCAAACCCCTCACTCATTTCCTCTTTTAAATAAAAAAATGTAATGGTCAACAATGGCAATAAATTAGTATTACACAACTGTATGTTTTAAACATTTCTTCATTTTTTTTATTGGCCGGTGTGGTCCGATCCAACAGACGAGCTACTGTAGCTCAAATTGCTGAAAAGGTTTATGCTGGTTCTGATAGAAAGATGTCAGAACACACAGTGCATCACAGTTTGTTGTGTATGGTGCTGCTGTTTTGGTGGCAGAAGGGGGACCTACACTATATTATGCAGGTGGTCAAAATGTTATGGCTGAATGGTTTATACTGTATATTATATAGTGTATAATGTATATACTGTGTGTACAGTATCATGGAAATATTCATACACATATTTAGAAATATATGCAGTTCCCTATAGAATGTTGTTGTTGTAGCACATTTAGTAAAATAAATAGAATTGCAAAAGTTGGTTGAATATTGGGCTTACCAATCTACAATTAAATACCACAGTGTTTTACGTAAAAATTAAAAAGCTTCCTTAATAACTCCTTCTGCTTGAAGGAAAAAAATGGATTGTCGCTGGGCGTTCTAGCAGAACAACAATCCAATGCATTCCAAAGATTAACACACTAGTGGTATACTGAGCACAGAATTAAGTTTCCCTCCAGACATAAATCCAATTAAAAGCTGAGGAGAAGTGAAGAGCTCGGACTGTCAATGTTCCCATATGGTTTCTCCCACCGCATCCAAAATTATAGTAAAAGATCCAGTACTATTATCTTGACAAGAAAATGGTGTACAAAGTATTTACCCTAATTAACGAAGTATTACCTTACTTCGTTTTTAAGTATTACCTTAACGAAAGCATGCCTTTTAATCATCAATCATTAACATCAGCTGATAAACAACAATGGCATTTTACACAGATACAAGTACATACAGTACATATACTGTAAATATTATATATAATAAATTCAATGTAATTTTTTTCATTTCATACAGTGTTTCAATTACAAGGCCATAAGGATAATTGTCATTGTTTTGTCAATTATCTCAATGGGTGAATCCCAATATCAATACTCCTCTCCAGGTTTGAATTCATAAACCTGTTAGAAACACAACTAATACCAATAATACTGTGCTTTCTTTCACAGAGGATGCCAATACAGTCAAGAAACTCTCTCTCTCTATTGAGCTGCCTAGTAAGATGTCTTTGTTAATTCATCATAGAACTATATTGCCCATCCAAACTGCCTGTAAGACACGTTTGGAAACATGTTTATTTCTAAAACGATTCTTTTCGGGATTTTATTTCATTTAATAATGTTTCCAACTCGAAGAGATGAAATTGTAAACAGTGAAACATATCACTTTTTAAGTTCCATATGCATACTTTTAAAGGGGCATTTTGTAGAATTCAAGCTGTAACAGTGGAACTACTTTCTCTTTCAAGTGACCAGCTTGCAAACCATATTTCTTGATATTACAAAAAATCTGAAAAAGGGATTTATATTGGATAATGATACCCTATACTATGCAGTGCTTTGTTATACACAAAAGGGTGGCCTGAAATTCATGTGTTTTATTACATGCGGACCAGTGTTCTCCACTCATGTTCGAATAGCAAAATAAGCATTGCATAATATATGACATTGTGTCATCTAAACTACTACTGACATGTTCTACAGCTTTTAGAAGCTGGTTACTCAATAAGAAAGTAGTTCTGTTTTCACTCTGTGAAATTCTACATAAATTCTACATATTGCATCTTTAGGTTTATTGTTAAATAATCACTGTGTGTCAATTAAAGCACTGCGTGTTCATTTCATAAAAACAACTCCTATTTTTTAAATCTTCTTTAACCTTCTTTGGCTCGTGAATGTGTCACTGATCATTGTGAGGGAATGGAAACTAATTTAAAGATACATTAACAGTCCTGATTGACAGGTAGAATGGTCTAGAACCCACCTTTAACCCAAACAGCCAAGTGTCTATTAGAACCAAACCTAGGTGACAACACGATGTGATCCAAAAGTAAAACTCACCTCAACTGAAACTGCAGGATTTTTAAGCAGCTCTTGTTAGAAAAAGGCTTAGTCATCATTTTTACAGCCTCACAGTGTCAAAATATCTAAAAGAAAATAAAGGAAATCCAACTGAGCTTCACCTTTAACACCCTCATTGACAATATGTTCTTATGTTTAAACTGTACAAATCAATATAGAAATGTATGTATTTGAACAATTTCATTTTGTTACATTTTCCGTCTGTAACAAATGTCCTTTGTATTTATGTGAGCACATTTGGAATACTGATCGTAATGCAACAATATATAGGTCTAAAATACATTTTAATAAACAAAAAGGCATCAATGTAGATGCAATACTGACTATTTACTTGGTGGGTCCTAGCAATGTAGAACCAAACAGAGAAAACCTGATTTTGATTGGCAGCTTGCATTTCATCAGGATTCCTCAGGGCTCGGCTTGCTCATTGTTTGATGTCTGTTATTGCTTGCGGGTCCTGTTTGTTTTGTGTGTGCTTGCTTATGTGGACTTTACAGTATTATTTCTTATAATATGCTGTAAATTTCTCTCTGTCTTTGTTCAGATGATAGCGTCCCTTTGTCAGCCATGGGGAGAAAAGACTCAGGTAATAATAAATAACAATAGGTGTAATAACCATCAGATTAAGCAGTCTTCAATAGCAGAACTCAAGAATAGTATTATTGTATTCGTCTGGGATCATGCTCACTCCAAAGCACCGTCTCTTAGAACTTTTTATTTTCCCTGCTGGTCTAAGAGAACCTGAGTTGGCGTACTTTAAAAGTTCAGGATCATTTTGCGAGAATGGATTCCCTAAATAAATAAGACAGTTTTGCTAAAAATGTCATAGTATCCCACTCTAAAGCTTGTAGGAATCTTTGTTTTTTTTTGGAAATGTTGAGCTTTTCATATATCCTGGGAAAACGCAAGCCATTTGGATGAATTAAATCAAATATTTTGATTGTTAGCCTTCGCGTAGATGTCAGTGGGTAGTGTAGTTGGGGTTTCGCAGTCAGTTGCCAGGATGTGAGTTATAGAAACTACCAAGGCCCGACTGTCTATAGCATTTTTATCACTGGATGGTGACTGCTGACAAACGTTGCAATCAAAAGAAGACTGAAGAAGCTATACATTTACAAATCAGTGGCTACGTTTTTCACTGCAGAAGTTTTCCATTTTTGATACTTCAAAAGGACTTTTTTTAAAAGTTCATGCTTTCACCTGAACAGGTATTTGTTCTATGTTCTATGTTTTAATCTTTTTATGTTGCAAAATGTTACGCTTTCCATGTTGCAGCAGCAGGTAGCATAAACAGCTGAAGCAAAGTGTGAAAGTATTTCTGAAATCAAAGCAGTTGGCTGATTGATTGATGAATCGCAGTCATACGGTACAGTATGTGAGATGTGTCTGTGTGTCGGTTTTGGTCTGTTGTTGTCGGGTCTCTGGGTGATCTTGTGTCTGTGTCTTTCCTGATCAACCAGTGTGGTCTCTGGGTGATGGAATGGCTCCAGAGGACTTTGACAAGCCCATAGACACCCCACCTCTGTCCAGCCTGCTCATAGAAAAACCCCAGAGTGGCGCCATCACTGTTGGTAAGCTCTCCTCACAGCTGCTTACATTTAAATACTCGTTTACCTTTTACGCCCGCACTGTTCAGATGAAATTATTGTTCTCTTGCTCTCTTTGTTGCAAGCCACACATACACCAACACACACAGACATTACTTTGTCTATCTATGCTGTTTCTATGCTGGTAGGGGAAACAGTCGTGACCTGGTAAATAACCGTTACTCTAAACCTGACCAAAAATGCCTAAATCTAAAAGTAACCCCAAGTCTGCTGGAAAATCTAATGAGAACCTGCAAATAAACATGTGGGGACTGACTTCTTAGGTTTTATCTTTGTGTACAGGTCACCACATGTACACAGACATTGATCACTGACAAACACACAAGCTAAAATGTCATTTGTCAAAGTACTGTAGTAATTCATCTAAAAGAAGGGACCTCTGGTAATATTGTGTAGCAAATCTAGCCATCCAATATGCTGCAATTACTAAGTGCAATCTTTGTTTTAAATGATGTCCTCAAGGTGAAGACATCACTTTCATTGCCAAAGTCGAAGCCAAAGACCTGCTCCGTAAACCAACCATCAAATGGTTTAAAGGGAAATGGATGGACTTGGCTAGCAAGACCGGGAAGCATTTACAACTGAAGGAAAGCTTTGACCGCCACACCAAGGTACAAACCCAACGTATCCAACTTTTACTTTTCCCCTCTAAATGTATTGTTTCCCTTCAGACGTGTAATAAAAATTACATTTTCATGTATTTTAATAATTAAAATTTCAAAATGAATCGGTTAACATACATACTAAATATCTCCATAGCGTAGATTACATATGTTTTTACATCAAATGATTTATTTTTCCTAAAGCGCACTAATCACAAATTGTTAACTAGTTTCAGCAACTCCTAAACACAATTGACATATAGCAATAATGATCTGTGCTCACAAAGGATGTTCATTTTGGATGTAAATCTGCTAGTTATCTACTTCCTTTACTGATTCATGTGATCAGCCATAACATTATGACCACCTGCCTAATATTGCGTAGGTCCACCTTTTGCTGCCAAAACAGCAGCCCCATACGTAACGAACTGTGATGCACTGTGTTTGGACACCTTACTATCAGAACCAGCATGAACCTTTTCAAAAATCTGAGCTACAGTAGCTTGTTTCTTGGATCGGACCACACAGGCCATCCTTTGCTCCCCACGTGCATCAATGAGCTTTGGCCGACCATGACTTTGTCACCAGTTCACTGCTTTTCCTTCCTTGGACCACTTTTGACATTCACAGTTAACTGACATTTACATGTGCGTACAGGCACTAAAACCTCTATTTTATGTTTGCTCTGTACAGTTGATATCAGTTTATAGCTCTGTATAGCATTCCAAGGGTGGGAAGCATGGTATTTACCTAACTCAGAGTGGACCTGTGGTTTCTCTTGTAATAAAAGGTCCTGAGACCGACATATATAGTATTTGACCATTGAATTGTTTCATTTAAATAGCTAGGTAGTTTCTGTCATACAGCCTTATAAACAAATATCAGCCAATGTCTGGATAAAAGTTGTGCAGTTCCTGCTGACTGCAGTGAAAAACAGGCGATGATAAGTGTTTCAGCTTGTTCAGGTAAAAAAGTGCAGTGCTGCATGATTTACTGCTGAGCCATGCATATATAGTACAACCCATCAGAGTTGGGTAAAGTAACTTTTTAAAAGTAATTCAATTACTGTAATCCGATTAATTTTGAAAAGTATTCTACCCAACCCTGATCACCATAATAGAGCACTGACAAAAAAGTGACTTGTACAATTTCCTTATTATGCTGCGAAGAAAGACATGGTTTATTCCTTTAAAAAAGTATCAGTCTGCATGATTGTAAATAATTGAGCAAAAGATGGGGCTACATAAATTACTGTGTTATCAGCATAGAAATGAAATTGGCATTTTAGCACATCATTACAGATATAATTTACATACATAGTAAAAAAAAAAGACCCACAATTGAACACTGTGGGACTCCTTTATGAATAGTAACAAAATCAGATTATCAGCAACAATAGCCTGAGATCTATTGCAAAGATAACTCTGAAAACATCTACAAGTGCCTACATCTAACCCCAATGAGTTCAGTTTTTTAAGCAGCAGTGAATGATCAACTGTATCAAACACCTTTGACAGGTCAATAAATAAGGCAACACAGTTAACATACTATCAACCGTTTTGAAAATATTATTTAAATCCAAAATAGTGGATGTAAAGGTACTGTGACCTGGTCTAAAACCAGACTGATATTTGTTTAATATGCATTTGTCAAATAAGAAGGCATGCAGCTGTACATTTACTAGTGACTAAAAGGTGTGCTAGACAAGACAGTTTTCCTGTACACACACTCGACAATAATGTCTATGTATTGCCCCACAGATACATACATTTGAGATGCACATCATCAAGGCCAAAGACAACTATGCTGGAAACTACAGGTGTGAGGTTAACTACAAGGACAAATTTGACAGCTGCTCATTTGACCTGGATGTAAAAGGTTTGTTGCAAGTCTCTGTCTTCTATTCTGACTCATCCATGATGAACACACCCTGAAACACAGGCAATAATAACACAAGCAATAATAAAATATTCTACTGCACTATTGTTTGGCTTTTTTTTCTTTCAGAACTCGAGCAGTCACAGAATGTTGATATTCGATCAGCTTTCAAAAGAAGGTAATGAGAGAGATTCAAACAGACCACATTATTTTGCTATTTGAAAACACACAGACATTCAAATAGCAGAGTATCCGGAGTGATCAATGAAGTATCATGTTTTTAGTTAGCATTTAGGTTTGAATTTACCATTTGAGTATACATTTGTCAACCATGACAATTGTTAAATTAAACAAATGAATCGCTTTGAGCATTCCTCGTGGTCAATACACTTGAAATTGTATACAGGTCAGCAGAAATACCATGGCATTTATCACAAACCAGTGTGAAAACATAGTGTTTGATACATAATGACCATGAAATCTAATGTGATTATCCTTTATTAAGGTAATTACCAATCAATGTGTTGCAATGTGTGGCCAACGCTTGCATTTGTAAATCCCTCCCAACAATGTGCCGAAAGCAACGCAAAACATCCCAACCTCCACAGCATTATCACAGTGTACTTTCTCAGCGATGCTACTTGCAAAAATGATGCCATATGCTGAGTCTAATCACTGTTGATGGGCCTTACACAACCTAGTTCATTCTAAGAAATTAACAGTAAAAAATGAACAAAAGGTGTTTTGTGTAAGCCACCAATCAAGTGGACCTAATGCATTTGATTGAAGTCAGTTGCTCCTGTTTTGCGTTGCTCTGTAAGCATTGTTTATTTAGTCGCCTGTAACTGTCTCCTCTGATTAAAACTTCATTAATCTCTTCTTGTTAACAACAGCAGTGAAGGACAAGAGGACGCAGGAGAACTTGACTTTAGTGGTCTTCTTAAACATAGGTGAGAACCACAGTCCACCCTTAAGCAGACAGTCTATTCTTCACTATGCCCTTGTTTTGGGTGTTCACCAATTTTTTTTGTAAATTCACGTGTTGCCCCAGCAACCTCCATTAACTTTTTCAAATTTAGTACATACCAGTGTATTATGGTACCAGACAGAAGGCAGGCTATTGGTTAGTACAGCAAAAGTACTTTATATCTTCGTTAGGGTTCTACAGTGAATCAGATGCAACATTGCTATCTACCGCACTCTATTTAGTTTAGAGTTTCTTGATTTAGTTGTAAATTCCAGTCCACATTTATGTCATGGCTTACACAACAGTATGCTTTCACTGTCTAAACGGACTAGATAGTGACACATCACTGAAATAAAATTACACATTTATCTGGGCTTCTCTTCTTCTTCTTCCCTACAAATTCAGAAACCAAAGGTTAGTAGAGAGAGAATACCCTAGATAATTAAACGATTAGACCTTTCAGCGGGTAAGTACTATAATCCCCTAGCGTCCCTCGCATGGAATGTAGCTTTAGGATCTGGAACAAGCAAGAGTGTTGGCCTACTGTAGTCTGGTAACACTTTATTGAAAGCTGGCATTCTCAAATGCTCCATCATCAATCAGTAAGGAAGGAAATGGACTGTGTTTTGTGGCATAAGTTCTCCCATTTCTGATCATTAATTACCTGCTACATGGACCATTTATGAATGACGCTGTGAAATAGTGTTACCTCTACATTTTCACTTTATTTCAACTGAGAAATACAAGGCTCATATCACAATGTTTATTTCAGCCTACAATGTAATTGCCTGAAAATAAACAAGAAATATACGTAAGAATGAAATAATAATTTCATGCTTTTTTCTTGGCCTCCAAAGCTTTCAGACATTTCGGAAAATGTCCACGAAAGAAGGGGCTTATTTAATGGTCTTTATTTAGCTGCCTGATGGATTTACTCACGCCCAGGGCAACATGCTTATTAACATGGATCTCACATCTAATTTCCCCTTTAGATGCCTAGCCCTCCATATCTAACATTGAAAAAGCATTTCTAAAGTGATGAACACCTTGAGATTCAAACAAAGGGATGGGCACTAGATAGAGAAGGAATGCAGACAGACATTTTCAACAGCACATCTTAAGGTCACCCATGTCCCTGCATGATGCATTGAAATAGAAAAAGTACCCCCACACGTTTCACTCTACTGAAGAACTAAAGTAACATGATTGATCACTACATCACTTATTTAGTTGAATTAATACAGTTCTGTTAAAACCCTGAATTAAATTGTGTTCCTCAGCCCAGAGACAAATAACAATATCTAAACCAGTAGTACCCAACTTTGGTCAAAATCCCTACTTGAAACATATCCCTTGTAATAATCTGTTCCCTATTCCTTGTACAAGATGTGATATCCTTCCTACATAATTCAGTAATGACTAGAATACATATAATAGACTAGATTCATCCTTTAGCCAATCATCCCTTCCCATTTCTGTTAGTGGCACTGCCGTCCTCTCCCTCCCATAACACCTCATATAGAGATGAAATCATAGGACAGGTGCAGAGCCCCAGGCCACGCCCATCCCTTTGTGTGACATGTCCTGAGGAACTTGTTAGGTAGTGCGATAAATGAATGTGACCAGTCTTTATATTTCTGTCATACAGCCTTATAAACAAATATCATAAGGTACAGTCTTCATATTTTATATTTCTCCACAACTTATTCCTAAAAACTACTTGGCTCATGGGGTGTACAAACCTTTGATTCAAATGTCTGATTGATACATTAAAACAAAATAGGGAGATGCACATGTTCTTTATTTTTTTCTGATCTTCTTCAGCAAATTTTTAAATACTGGTAAAAAAATAATACAAATTTGAACAAAACATAATTTCTACATAATTGTTGGATCTCGTGTAGACCTTGAAGATAGTACAATTCCCTGAAACATGCTAAATTTATTGTTATTTTAACTGTGGAATGTATATTAAATGTGGAAATACCTTCAGAAAAATTGGAATAAAAAATTTGAAAGAAGAATTGCCATAAAATGTTTGACTACACAGGCCTTTTAAAATGCTGCGGTATGTAGTCACTACAAACAGTATAATAGATGAAACAATGCCCCTTCCCAAAGTTCCCAGAACCCCGTTCCCCACCTACCTGAGATAGGGCACAGTTCCTCAGGACACGTCGCGATAGCCTAGTGAGTCTGCCCAACTCTCACCCTCCACTCATGTCCTGCCCCAGGGAGCACAAGCAGGAGGAGGCTCCAGAGGTGGATGTGTGGGAGATCTTGAAGGCAGCCCGCCCAGATGAATATGAGAGAATCGCCTTTGAGTATGGCATCACAGATCTACGAGGCCTGCTAAAGAGGCTGAAGAAGACCAAGAAAGAGGAGAAAAAGTGTGAAGGTGCTGACTTACTGTAGCCAGAGTTAAATTTATAAATTCACTGTTTGTACATTGCTTTTACAAATATGCTGTTCAGATGACCTACTGTTTTGATTTAGATTTCATAATCATATGGGACTATTATGTGAAAGACACACATTCTTGTAATTTTCAATATTGTGACATTTTTGATCATTCCAATGGAAATTTCTTTTTTGTCAAGCTTTTGCCAAGAAGTTGGAACCAGCATACCAGGTGGACAAAGGGTCAAAGATCCGCTTTGTAGTGGATCTTGCAGATCCTACATTAGATCTGAAATGGTATAAGAATGGCCAGGAGATCCGCCCAACTCCAAAGTATGTTTAACATTGTCTTCTTTCTATATTTACATATCATTTGGATAACTTTTGTCACAAATGAAAAGCATTTTGCAGAGTTCCTCATTACATTATTTTAATTAGAGGTTAGGACCTAATTGATGGTACCCTTGTTACTTTCTCTCAATGCTGGAAAGCAATGTTGCACATGCTAGCTAGTGTTTCTGAGTACCTTATGATGTGCACAAGCTTGCAAACACCTAAATGTTCATGATATCACATCAAGTTAAAAGAAAACTCCAGACCCTTTAACAGCTCGAAATCGTTGTGCCGGTCATGTTTCCGACACAACAGTCACAAAAACCATAGATATCCATAACAAAGGCTAGATGACTTAGGGCAGAGTCTCTAACGTCATCACCGATGGCCATCTTGTCACAGGCAAGCTTGGTGGGCTCTATGGTACCTACATGTAAGGTGAGTGATCACAAATACTCTTATCTTGCTGAAATCTTGACGGATTTACCAACGGTTTAGTTTCTTACAAATTAGGGGTGTCACGATACAAAAAATTCAGTAGTCGGTGCCAATACCAGTAAAATTACACGATTCTCGATGCCGATTTCGATACCACGGTAAAAAAAGGATTTTCTAAGATTCCAACTACTTGAACTTGAAACATTTATTAAAACACTTGAAAAATATCATTAAAAGCTATAAAAACACGTGCAATATAGCATAGAACATAATAAAGTCCAAATAATGCTCATAGTGCAACAACTACTCCCCAGACACATTCCAGACAGCTTTATTCAAAAGGTACTGTGCAAAAACAACAACAGTGCAAAACAAAACGGTGGATATAGCTGTGCAGCCATTAATCTAACAAGATTTTTTAAAAATCACAACATTGCGCACTGTTTCTTGGCTAGTTTAAGGTTTTGGGAGAGCAAAGGTGGCATGTCAACATGGTATTGGGCAAGTCCACATTTACCACCGGCATCCTTAATGTAGCTAGCATTACACAGGATTCTGTGTATTTATTATATATTTAAGCAATACAGATTGCAAATGTAAATGTTCTTATTAAAATATTATAAGTTAGTAAATATGTCACACTATTCTAATATAGTTTAGTGGCATATTTTCGAAATGTTTAATGTTTCCATATTTGTTAAGCGA
>JACXGM010034628.1:0-11921 GCA_016801145.1 Umbra pygmaea | reverse complement strand
CAATTTGTTATTTGCACTGTTACCATTTGCACAATTCATTCCAGTGTTAATTCTTACATTGTATTTGCCTGCTACTCAGTATACTAATTTGATCTACCTCTAAATCTTGATTTCTTTGCACTAATTGTACATTTACTTACATCTACCTCTTTCAATTTTGACTGTATTTTCTATCTTTCTTCCTTACTCTACAATCTGTATAATTCTTGTGTATTTGTATTCATGTGTAACTATGTCTGTACTTGCACCTTTTTGCTTTATCTTGGCCAGGTCGCCGTTTTAAATGAGAAATTGTTCTCAACGTGCCCACCTGGTTAAATAAAGGTTAAATAAAAAAAAATAAAAATAAATAAATATGTAGATTTTAGGTAAGGTAGACCCAGTGTAATAAGGGGAACATTGAAAGAAGTATGTTTGTGAAAAGAGAGCAGGTCTGGTAGTGTAACTTAGCATACGCTCTGTATATATGTTAGTCGCGTCCACACCGCGGTAAGAGTGTGTGAAGTATATGTATATATATGCATTGTGCTTACCACAGTCCTTGTCTCCTGCAACTACATTCCTTCTTTGTACCTGCATTGCTTCATTAAATCATTCCATTTCGACAACCGTTTCCCGGCCTGTGTCTCCCTCTCTACACCACCACCCGATATCGTGACAGGTCTGGTAGCCAGAACATCTAACAGTTAAAAAATAATTAATAAAAGGTGGTAGTTTGTGCAAAAGAGCTTTGTACACAAAAAGTGCAAAATCCATTTCTCTATGAGATTTTAAGGACAGACAATTTACTTTCTGGTAAAGCGTGCAATGATGAGTACTAAACCTGTCTCCCGTACAATGCCAGTACAACAAACTTGGATATTTCATTTCAACATAATAGCACTTGTTTTAAGTAATTGTAATAATCATTGTGAATTCATTATAAAGCTAGTGAATTTTAACCAAATGCAATTGTATTGTGTGTAAAGAAACAATACGAGTATGTTATAGCAAACACTACATATTTTAATTAACAACTGATTATTTAAAACATTATCAAATATGTTGTACACAAATTGAAGTACACAAATTGAAGTAAATTTTGAAATCTTTCACTAAAGTCTGTTGTTACCCAAAATAGACTAATTGTAGCAACACATGAACATGGACCCACTACCTATTTATGCACAAACAATGATTATTGTAATGAATGGCAAGCGCTATTATTTTGAAAAGAAAATTTCGAGTTAATGTTGCCGGCCTAATATTGGCCCCTATCTAACACCCATCGCAATATAGTTTTTACACCAACACATGTATCATTCCTATCTTGGACCTGAAGCATAGGAGACATTTCCTTCCACAGACGGGCGTCGGTAAATTAGGAAATGAACCTGCATTCGTTGGGCGGTTCAGCGAAAAGAAAAGGCGTGTTCCAGTGCAAACGTTCCCTGGTGCTATCTTGCAGTTCCCGAAAACCATTCCGCCATAGACCAGGAAAAACGTCAGTGGCGTGTTATTCAGATGCTGTTTTAATGGCGCATGTTTGGCCATAATGTAGCCTGTGCACAACGCACATACACTTTGCTCCTCTCATCTACACAAATGCAGCAGTTTCCATTATTGCAATCCATAGATAATTAAAAGGAAAAATATTACCACACGAGGGAAATCATTGTGGTGTCAGAAGATGTGAAAAATAGACATACATCTAGTGTACACATTTACGCAAATTATTCAGAATGAATTATTTGCACTGATATACATCAACCGCAAGGGAACCCATTCAATCAACATACAAGTAATTTGCAATGCTAATATTAAAATCACCCACGTCTTTGCGAATTACCCTGGCTCAAGCCATGTCTCATTTATGGCAAACTGCCATCTTTGATGGGAATCCCCCCTTGGATGGGTGGCTGTGAAGGGGAAAATGCTATCTGTTAAAGTCACTGATGACTACTCAAGTCGCAGCATTCTTTGTGGCTTGTGTTTTTTACACAACATGTCCATGAATCGTGGATGTGTTGATGACATAAATTAGGAAATGTTAGAGGAGACTTGAGGAGACGTGATGTTGCAATGCATGTGCCGTTGCTTGCCACTTAACCCAAATGCCCCAGCAGCACAACGGGCGAGGAGAGCTTATTTGACAGAAGAGTGAGGTAAGCAATGTAATCTCGCTGTAATGTCACACTACATTGCAAAAATATTACCATGCATTCATAACCTCGTGATTCAGTGAGAGTGAGCCCAAAACATCAGAAAGTATGTCTTGTGACATTTCTTTATTTACATTTTGTAAAAAAGAAAAATCAATAGCAATCCGCCGTTATAATAGCAATCCGCCTAGGAACAAGCGTGCCTGCTCTTAAAGGGAATGTGAGATGACACTCTGATTGGTTTATTGCACGTTACGCCCAAACCACAACTATGACTAATGAAGCTACTTCAGACCTACAAATTTTAGATTTGGGTCGGGCGCAAGAGTAATTTATCCCGCTGGTAAAACAGCGCCTGGGACCCTCCCACAATGTCACTTACATTTTGCGTTTGATAATTGCGTTTCAGATCTTTAAAAATAGGGCCTATTGTGTTGTCAGGCAAACGGGCTCTGGAGTAGATATCATATTGAGATATGCAAATCAGGCTATATCACCCAGCCCTTATATACAGTATTTTATTTGTTGGGTTAAAACATAATCTGCCAAGGAAATATAGTATATTTAAGTGGATTGTCAACCTCAACATTGCCATACAGTCAGTAATTTT
This sequence comes from Umbra pygmaea, assembly GCA_016801145.1. Taxonomy (NCBI): domain Eukaryota; kingdom Metazoa; phylum Chordata; class Actinopteri; order Esociformes; family Umbridae; genus Umbra; species Umbra pygmaea. The sequence continues at coordinate 9,170 of JACXGM010034628.1, read as the reverse complement.
AAGGGTATCAATAGATGGTTTAATTTCGGAGAAACAAATTATAACACAAAACCAGACATTACTACAAGTTTCCACCAAAATAATTTAAAAATAATAATTTTTATCAAGGTTGCACATAATTCTGGTCCTGACAAAAAGGGCTTTGATAGGGGATAAATAGAAGGATTACAACACTGTAGTAATAGAAGCCCGTGTTTTTGTATGTAGCACACCTGCCATGTGGCAAAATGAGAAGCATGTTATTCAAGCAGCATTGATAATATCCACTGAACAGACCTGGAGATTTCCAAGAATAGAAACCCTTGATGACCTTTTCATTCACATAGTGTTCTGTCATGACAAGAACAGAACAGAAGCCGCCCTCAAAGAAAAACCTGAGGATGTGCACAAGGAGCAGGGTGGACCCGTGACGCAAACACTCACCTATCTCAAAGCTCCCATCGATGATGCCTATTAGGTAACTGGGGATGTCGAAACGTCTCTCCAGCTGGGTTATTGTGCTCTTCATGTAGCTCCCGGACAAGGCCTTGGCAAAGTAGGCAAATGACAAGGCCACCAGGAACATCTAGTTCAACGTGGGCAGAAAAGATGGGGGAGAGATAGAAGTGAGGTTGGTCATTTTTACTAATTAGTACAACCAAAGCTATATCAAGGTTTTAACATTGGTGCGAGAAAGCGGGAATAACATGAAGATGATGGACATGAAGGGAAAGGGGAGAGAGAGAGCCTGCTCTTTGTTGTTCTAAACGTTCAGCTCTGCTCTTCACCGGCTCATTAGCCTCTTTTAGGTATTGCTATTGCATTTCCTATTTAATATTCAAACAGGCCTCCATTTATAGAAGCAGCACAGAGAGCACAGTGAGAGGAAGTGTAAGGGGAGATAGGGGAGAGGATAACAGGGAAGGCCAAGTGTGTCTATAACAACAGGGTAGTGAGTTAGCTCAGGACAAAGACAGGATTAGGATGCTTGAGCAAATGGTGGATGAACTCTTAAGACTGATGAATGCAGGTTTAGATTGAGAAAAGGAATAGATATGCGAAGGATTGGTTAGGCTGAATGGAGGTAGTAACCTAGGTGACAGATGGTGGTTTACAAACACACCTGCCTAATAAGAGCTGTGAATCCAACTGTCCATAGAAATGGAAGAGGACTACAGTGAAAATGGTTAAAACAATTTTGGCTGATCTGCTCGTTCAGATATCGTGGCCATTGTTTTCAGACCATCATTTCAGATTGGGGGGCTTTATTTTAAACATTAACACCCACCCACCATGGCAACATTTTTTAATCAGAAAACTAGGAATATTGTTCCTCACACACAACATGGGAGAAGCTGCTTCACACACTGGAGAACCCTGCTGCCGCAAGCATTACAATGCATACTGACAGACAGCTTGTCATGGCCAACACTTGGTTGCAATGCTATCCTGAACTTCTAAAAGTAGGGGGTGGGAATGCATACAATCCAAATTACTGTTTATTTCACATCAAGATTATCCATATCACTAGGTTATATTTTCTGTCTTTATGCTGAATTTGCAGCTGTGACTTACCGTATTGATATCCTAAAATGATAACTGAGAAAGTAGAAAAGGCTATTTTATAATGTCTGTGAGCATGATCGGACATGACAGGCCACTCAAATGTTTTCATGATGACTGAGTTGAGTGCTTTAGAGACTAATGACACCCCTCCACATGGGCACTTTCCCATGTGTTAGCTATTAATGTCAGCCTGTGGAAAAGAACCTAAACCTGCATGTCTAGGGCAAAAATGTTATCAAAGTCAGGGTTGGTTATTTCCATACATTTTATTTATTTAATCACATTTACATTTTAAGTAACACTACAATAAAGACTAGCAAAACCAATACTAAAACTGAGTGACAAAGTATTCTATATTAGTCAAACTAAATGAATATTATAATAATTAAGTACTATTTGGTAGGTAAATGTTGTGCTTATGGAAATGATATTTCCGAGTATGATAATTGATTTCCTACACTAATTAAAAATTTTGCAATAAGACTATTATTTGTAACATCTGAAAGATCTTTTCTTTCACTTTGATCAATTATTAATCTGGATCTGCCAATGCATTCTGCCATTTCACATCAAATGAAAATGCTCAGTGGAAAATTGCAACTGGTATATTAAAAATATTCTAGACCGGTCAATCGGTTTTCTATGAGTCAGTTCATGTTTAAAATTGTATATATTACTGTCAACATTTCATTTAACAATTTTGTAAAGCAAATTGTGTTTTCCTCCTACCCATTTGCAATCGGTTTACACATATCAATAGCTGTGTCTTTTAAAATGATGAGGAATATTTTTACCTCCCCTGGTCCAAGGACTAACAAAATGAATTGGTACCTGAGGCAGAAGTAATGAATTGTGACATGGGTTTCACCATCAACATCCTCATTTTGGTCTCAAGGGCAGAATGAAGACCTACAGTATGGGACAAAAAGAGGCAGCCTCTTTGTCTGGCCCTCTCCATTCCTTACTCTATTCCCCATTCCACCTTTTCATCATTCCTCTCTACCTCCAATAAGACTGACCATTCCAGTAAAAATGCTTAAGTACTTAAAGCTCACTCTATCAGCTATGATACATTATATAGTCAAACGTATGTGGACACATGACCATCACACTCCTATGAGCTTGTTGGACATCCTTTTCCAGAAGGTATTATGCAAAAGGGAATATTAACATATACTGTATTATAATAATATTGTCTTTTAACTTTCAAAATTGAGCCAAATATTTTGACAGTTATTGATCATCAATTGTTTTTGGAAAGCTGCAATGCATCTCTTTCATCACTCATTTGAGAAACCAGTGGTTAGTAGTAATTTTTTAAAGCTAAGCAAATTAAATATTAATTCAGTTGTAATAAAGTATTTTTTCATTTCATTTTTCTCTTAGGGACAAAAATTTTGGAGAAATTCTGAATCTATATTTTAGACATCTACTTGTAATGTAGCGGTTTCTTTATTTTTTATTATTTAGCAAGTGATTTATTTCTATCAATGGATAATTTGAATCTGTGTTTACCTGAGTGTTTGAAATACTTTGTGTCCTGTGTATTTTACGTAAAACTGTGATTTTTCTTGCACTATTACGTTTATCTTGGCCAGGTCACCGTTGCAAATGAGAATCAATACTCGGCCATCATGTTATGACAGGAGAAATAAATTTGCTCAAAAAACAATTTTGCTGCTCACCAACAAATTGCATATCCACCAAGCTATGATACACCTGCTAACAACGATAACAACAAGACATGGAAACATTGCATGTGGCAACAAAGGTCCTAAAGAAACACTGACTGTAGGTATTAACTGTAAACATGACAATACACAATGTCACAGTGATGCAGCAGTGAGTAGACAGGAGGCATGTGCGAAGGTACCATTAAAGGATTAATCAGACTTATAAACAACGTTAACAAAAGAAAACTGACTTTGTGGAGTCAAAACTGATTACAGTTTTTCCTGATTGCTAAAACACTAAAAGTGAATGCTCAGACCAAAGTGTTGAAACCATAACGTTTGCATGCATTTGGTACACTCAGGCACCAAATGAATAAACACAATGTCGGCATGGCACCGTAAACAATTCTGTAACACACGGTGCAAAACACTACACACATTGTGCATGTGTTACACACATTGGCCAATGATGAAACACTGTGCAGTCAGCACGTCCATTCAATAGTTAAAACACACAAGATATTAGCAACACCCCCGCACACACAGTAAAACACTTAACCTGTAACTGAACACCAATCAGTCACTTTACATATAATTCTGGTATAAGCACCTGTCGTGAGACAATCGCGAATATGGAGGCTGAAGGACCAAGGGGAAGAAGAAGATGAGGAAGAGACAGGAAGAGGGAGAGGAGAATGAGGAAGAGACGGGGAAGAGGGAGAGGAGTTAAAGGAAGAGACTCTGGTAAAAACCAGACATCGAGACTGAAACATCATCGGCCAAAGGGCCATCGAGAACGTCGCCAGGCAGTGCGGGGGCAACATCACCATGTGTGCCGCCATTAGTGGTCAGGGGGTCCTCCATCACCATACCACCCTGGGTCCCTGCAACACTGCACACATACTGACATTTCTGCATGCACTACATGCCGCGGTCACATAGGATGGACCAGGGCAGCCCATGTTTGTTGTCATCTGGGATAATGTCAGTTTCCACCGGGCTGCTCTGGTCCGGGACTGGTTCGCAAACCACAACCATTTCACAGTGCTGAACCTGCCCCCTTATTCAGCGTTCCTCAACCCGATAAAGGATTTATTTTCGGCATGGCAGTGGAAGGTCTATGACCCCCTACCACATGCACGCATACCACTCCTGCGAGCAATGGAGGAGGCATGATCAATCCACGGGTGGATACGCCACGCCCGGCAATATTTTCCCCATTGCCTGGCAAGGGAGAACATTGCCTGTGATGTGGACAAGATGATGTGGCCCGACTTCAATCGACAGCATTATCTCTGACTTGTAATTGGGTATTGCAGAGTAGCACCTCTAACAATACCAGTTGCTGTACAGTTCTATAGGCGGACAAGTATGGACAGTGATTCTGGTAAGAGAATCAGGCTCGGGAGAAGTACAGGTCCTTCTCAAGAAATTAGCATATTGTGATAAAGTTCATTATTTTCCATAATGTAATGATAAAAATTAAACTTTCATATATTTTAGATTCATTGCACACCAACTGAAATATTTCAGGTCATTTATTGTTTTAATCCTGATGATCTTGGCATACAGCTCATGAAAACCCCAAATTCCTATCTCAAAGAATTAGCATATCATGAAAAGGGTCTCTAAACGAGCTATTAACCTAATCATCTGAATCAATTAATGCTTCAAGCTAATAGAAGGACAACTTTGACTGAAATAACCACTCGTTACAACTGAGGAATGCAGCAAAGCATTTGTAAAGCCACAAAATGCACAACCTTGAGGCGGATGGGCTACAACAGCAGAAGACCCACCGGGTACCACTCATCTCCATTACAAATAGGAAAAAGAGGCTACAATTTGCAAGAGCTTACCAAAATTGGACAGTTAAAGACTGGAAAAATGTTGCCTGGTCTGATGAGTCTCGATTTCTGTTGAGACATTCAGATGGTAGAGTCAGAATTTGCCGTAAACAGAATGAGAACATGGATCCATCATGCCTTGTTACCACTGTGCAGGCTGGTGGTGGTGTAATGGTGTGGGCAATGTTTTCTTGGCACACTTTTGGCCCCTTAGTGCCAATTGGGCATCGTTTAAATGCCACGGCCTACCTGAGCATTGTTTCTGACCATGTCCATCCCTTTATGGCCGCCATGTACCCATCCTCTAATGGCTACTTCCAGCAGGATAATGCACCATGTCACAAAGCTCGAATCATTTCAAATTGGTTTCTTGAACATGACAATGAGTTCACTGTACTAAAATGGCCCCCACAGTCACCAGATCTGAACCCAATAGAGCATCTTTGGGATGTGGTGGAACGGGAGCTTCGTGCCCTGGATGTGCATCCCACAAATCTCCCTCAACTGCAAGATGCTATCCTATCAATATGGGCCAACATTTCTAAAGAATGCTTTCAGCACCTTGTTGAATCAATGCCACGTAGAATTAAGGCAGTTCTGAAGGCGAAAGGAGGTCAAACACATGATTAGTATGGTGTTCCTAATAATCCTTTAGGTGAGTGTATATGCTTGTATTTCAGTAGCCTTGTGAGGCGCGGTTTATTTTTCTATGGGTGAATGTTACCCATGTTTATCCATACTGTCAGAATCTGGCATTTACCTTTACTAAATAAAGGAAGAAGCAAGCACCTTTCTGGATTCTGCCTCCTGTTAAAACCAGCACTGTTACAATTGATTTTAACATTTCAAAAGTGAGAGTCCTCATTCTGACTTTGACTAAACACATTATAAAAACCCTTTTATGAAAGGCTCCAAACGACATCATACTAACTTGTACTGAATCCCATTCTGAATACATTTCTCAGAGCACAACTGCATCAAAGTGGTCAGGGTTCATGTCATTTTTGGAGCATTATACGGACAAATTGGTACAACACTGCACAATGTGGGCATGTGGATAGTCGGACCAAGGTACCTTTTCACATTGCTCACTTTGTTTAGGTTGGATGCCTGTTAAATCAATTGTGCTTGTATAATTAATAAATATGTAGCCTCTCTTGCATGTACTGTGTCTACTAAAGGCTTCCGTTTTGAACAAGCAATTTAATAAGAATTGAAGCAGCTTGAAAATGCGTGCTTAAGGGAAGCATGTGATTGATCGGAATTTGACATAACAAAGCGTGAGGAAAATATGGGTAATTGCAAGAATAGGTAATTGCAAAATAGCTATAGGTTGACATTTCAAAAGAAGATACCATTTTATTAACTATAATAATTTAGTAACTTTTCCAAATTAGCGGAAGAACTTTGAGGACATCAGAGGCAACATTTGGTTTTATCTCTTGATCTGATTTGGCCCGTGTCCAAACACAGCCTCAATGTTGACGTGTTACGGTATATATCTCTAACCATTTATTCCTACCTTTCCAAATTCATAAACCAGTGTTGTTACCCCATTAAAATGAATGAAACTCCCTGCTACAAAATCAACAAAATAGGTTACTATAACTTACACAACCAGTACAAACCGAATGTACCACCATCAATAGTACTACAGTATTGAATCCTGGTCATGTTGTGAAACAGAATTCATAGAGAGAATTAAAACACATTACATTTTTAGGTGATTAAACTATGCCCTCTTTATTTGTCAGAGCCAAGAGGTTCCTTCTTAATGAGTTAGGTCATTGTTCCCTTGTTCTTGCTCTGTGTGTCTGTCTATTCAGGGTTATAATGATGCAGTAAACATAGCTTAAGTACACTTTAATGCCAGTTTGATTTCAGTCTTCCTACACAACCTAGGTCATATAAGTGATTAGTGGTTATATATATATATATAATTCACTTTATATCACCACTGTAGAATGTTGGAGCTCTAATGTTACTGATTAAAATTATACTAGTGCTTAAAGCTAGAGATGTTTATTGGAACAGATATAAAACAGCCTGTTTTGGATAAAAGCTGAATGACAAGCATGGAGATTGTCATAGATCAAGATATGGATGCAAGGAGTGAAAATCTATGATAGAAACCTTACAGTTTAAAAATGTTTTGAAGCAATGCATTTTTTGGGGGGGAAACATACATCACTAATACCAGAAGTGATTAATGGATATCGGAAAAACTGGCTACCAATATTTGAAGAATAGAAATTCTTCGTAGGTAGGGATGATGCAATTTCTCGAAATGAATGCCTGAAATGGAAGGCTTTTTACATTACACATTAGTTGTAATCAAACAAGTTGAAGTAACTTTTAGAAGAGTTGAATTATTTTCTAAGAAGGGATAAAAAGCCAAAGGCTCAAACCAAGGCTAAAAAACACTTATCAGAACGCAATGCTCAAACCACACAGTTTACTCATAAATGTACATAATGCTGGCAGAATCTGTGAAATATTGGCAATTTTCGGAAGACATGACAGATCATGCAAAAAACTTTTATTTTTATTTTGGGATAGTGGTAAGGTGAAGCCATTTATTACCATAAAATTGTGTGTGCTCTTTTAAAATCATAATGATAACAGAAATAACGGAAGTGGCCCTATAAAGTTTACACACCCTGGAATGATTTGCCTGATAATATACAGGTCGTTCTCAAGAAATTAGCATATTGTGATAAAGTTCATTATTTTCCATAATGTAATGACAAAAATTTAACTTTCATATATTTTAGATTCATTGCACACCAACTGAAATATTTCAGGTCATTTATTGTTTTAATACTGATGATTTTGGCATACAGCTCATGAAAACCCCAAATTCCTCACAATTCAAAAGAATTCTCAAAGAATTAGCATATCATGAAAAGGGTCTCTAAACGAGCTATTAACCTAATTATCTGAATCAATTAATTAACTCTAAACACCTGCAAAAGATTCCTGAGGCTTTTAAAAACTCCCAGCCTGTTTCATTACTCAAAACCGCAATCATGGGTAAGACTGCCGACCTGACTGCTGTCCAGAAGGCCATCATTGACACCCTCAATCAAGAGGGTAAGACACAGAAATAAATTTCTGAACAAATAGGCTGTTCCCAGAGTGCTGTATCAAGGCACCTCAGTGGGAAGTCTGTGGGAAGGAAAAAGTGTTGCAAAAAATGCTGCACAACGACAAGAGGTGACCGGACCCTGAGGAGGATTGTGGAGAAGGACCGATTCCAGACCTTGGATGACCTGCGGAAGCAGTGGACTGAGTCTGGAGTACAAACATCCAGAGCCAGCGTGCACAGGCGTATGCAGGAAATGGGCTACAGGTGCCGCATTCCCCAGGTCAAGCCACATTTGAACCAGAAACAGCGGCAGAAGCGCCTGACCTGGGCTGCAGAGAAGTAGCATTGGACTGTTGCTAAGTGGTCCAAAGTACTTTTTTCAGATAAAAGCAAGATTTGCATGTCATTCGGAAATCAAGGTGCCAGAGTCTGGAGGAAGACTGGGGAGAAGGAAATGCCAAAATGCCTGAAGTCCAGTGTCAAGTACCCACAGTCAGTGATGGTCTGGGGTGCCATGTCAGCTGCTTGTGTTGGTCCACTGTGTTTTATCAAGGGCAGGGTCAATGCAGCTAGCTATCAGGAGATTTTGGAGCATTTCATGCTTTCATCTGCTGAAAAGATGAAGAGATGAAGATTTCATTTTTCAGCACGACCTGGCACCTGCTCACAGTGCCAAAACCACTGGTAAATGGTTTACTGACCATGGTATTACTGTGCTCAATTGGCCTGCCAACTCTCCTGACCTGAACCCCATAGAGAATCTGTGGGATATTGTAAAATAGGAAGTTGAGAGACGCAAGACCCAAGACTCTGGATGGGCTTAAGGCCGCTATCGAAGCATCCTGGGCCTCCATCACACCTCAGCAGTGCCACAGGCTGATTGCCTCCATGCCACGCCGCATTGAAGCAGTCATTTCTGCAAAAGGATTCCCGACCAAGTATTGAGTGCATAACTGAACATAATTATTTGAAGGTTGACTTTTTCTTTTTTTTGTATTACAAACACTTATTTTATTG
>JACXGM010034626.1:0-11922 GCA_016801145.1 Umbra pygmaea | reverse complement strand
CAACTAATTGTGTATTTTAAGGGTAGGGGTAAGTTTAGAATATGTTTTAGGGTAATGGTTAAGGTTAGGTTTAACATAAGGGGAATGGTTAAGGTTAGGATTAGGGTTAGGGTTAGTAGATAGTTTGTTAAAATGTTGTTGACAGCATGCAGATAATATGTAGAGCACCTAGAGATGGACTCTCAAAATAAAGTGTTACTAAAAATAATGTAAAAATGAATACCCTAGTTAACTTTAACACCATTAGTAAATGATAATTTGACACTCTAGTTAACTGTTATTAACAGTTAGTTATTTCTTATTAACGCATTTACTAATGTTAAGTAATGCATTAATCAATACCTTAGTTAACAACAACATCCTTAGTAAATAATAATTAAGAACATTAGTTAAGGGTTAATAAATGTTAGTAAGTGCTTATTACTGCATTAACTTACATTAAGTAATGTATCGTTATTGTAAAGTGTTATAAAAAAAACGAAATATTTATATTTATATGTTCATGACAGATAATGTTCCTTAATATAAAGTATTACCTTATTAGTGATATTCCAACCATTAACCTTCACAGTCTCAAATATTTTGTTATTGTCTATATCTCTGAATAACTTATTCTCTATTTATATTATAAATAAAATATTATTGTCTATGTCTGTCTATGTTTCTCTGTAGCTCTCTGTATCCAAACGAGTGGCAGTTCCCAACTTTATAAAACAATACAGTTCTATTCCAGTTTGATCACATTCCATAATCTTTGATTATCATCACAAACCTGGCAGGTTCTATACAATGGTTTTATCTCCCTTTTAGTGTGTGCATGTAACATGTAGATATGATGTAGGAGATACAGAGACAAGCACAAAGGTAGTACAATATAAAACAAACAGTGTTTGATCTGAAAATATGTGACTAAACCAAAATAGCCTCAAGAATGTCACGATACCGCAAGTACAGTGCCTTGCGAAAGTATTCGGCCCCCTTGAACATTTCGACCTTTTGCCACATTTCAGGCTTCAAACACAAAGATAGAAAACTGTAATTTTTTGTGAAGAAGCAACGACAAGTGGGACAGAATCATGAAGTGGAACAAAATTTATTGGATATTTCAAACTTTTTTAACAAATAAAAAACGGACAAATTGAGCGAGCAAAATTATTCAGCCCCTTTACTTTCAGTGCAGCAAACTCTCTCCAGAATTTCACTGAGGATCTCTGAATGATCCAATGTTGACCTAAATGACTAATGATGATAAATAGAATCCACCTGTGTGTAGTCAAGTCTCCGTATAAATGCACCTGCTCTGTGATAGTCTCACAGGTCCGTTGAAAGCACAGAGAGCATCATGAAGAACAAGGAACACACCAGGCAGGTCTGAGATACTGTTGTGGAGAAGTTTAAAGCCGGATTTCTACCAAGACCTGGCCGTCCCTCTAAACTTTCAGCTCTTACAAGGAGAAGACTAATCAGAGATGCAGCCAAGAGGCCCATGATCACTCTGGATGAACTGCAGAGATCTACAGCTGAGGTGGGCGAGTCTGTCCATAGGACAACAATCAGCCGTATACTGCACAAATCTGGACTTTATGGAAGAGTAGCTTCCAATTAGTTCTACCATTTCATTTAATAAAGGGTAGAACGAATATCCGTCATCTGCTTCATTCTTTTCACCCACCTCAACTGTTACAAGTCTAAAGTGCCTCCTGTCCTATCCAAACTCATGATGCGCATTTTGTCCATAAATCATGGATGTGTTGATGACATACATTAGGAAATATTAGAGGACTTAAGGAGACGTGATGTTGAAATGCATGTGCCGTTACTTGGCACTTAACCCAAATGCCTTAGAGCTTATTTGACAGAATAGTGGTGCAAGCAAAGTAATCTTGCTATAATGTTAGATTACATTGCAAAAATATTACCATGCATTCATAACCTCGTGATTCAGTGAGAGTGAGCCCAAAACATCGGAAAGTATGTCTTGTGACATTTCTTTGTCTACATTTTGTAAAAAAGAATAATCAATAATCTGCCGTTATAATTGCAATCCGCCATGGAACAAGCGCGCATGCTCTTAAAGGGAATGTGAGATGACGCTCTGATTGGTTTATTGCACGTTACGCCCAAACCACACCTATGACTAATGAAGCTACTTCAGACCTACCCATTTTAGATTTGCGTCAGACGCAAGAGTCATTTATCCCGCCAGTAAAATAGCAACAGCGCCCGGGACCCTCCCACAATGTCACTTGCGTTTCGCGTTTGATACTTTTTCGTTTCAGATAATTAAAATAGGGCCCATTGTGTCAGTGTCCTTACTTGCACCCACGACTCCATACCTCTTTCACTGTCCTTTGGGGGACCTTGAGCAGTTGCGGAAGCGTACGTAATAGGCTGCAATTATGGTATGAGAGCCAGATTGGAATTTTTAACACCTGTATTAGATTTGATTCAATTTTGTCATTGCACAGAGCAGGGGCGTCGCACCCATGGGGGATGTGGGTGTTTTAACACCCACACTTTTCCCGGTGAGAGGGTTCAACACCCACACTTTTTCACCAGTTTTTCCACAGTTTTGCACAAACGCCTTACTACAGTTGCTCCTCCGTTTTTCTGCTTGCTCTGTGTCTGCGCTCGCTGCGGCTGCCTCCTCTCCCCCTCCCTCTCAAACATTACACCGGCTTTGAGTGTGACCGGCTGATAATTGGCTGTTCTGCCTTAAGTCCCGCCTCTCTTTGTGTGTTAGATTTATCGGTCAGCTCATGCTGAGAAGGCAGGAACTTTGTGGTCAATTACATCTCCCTTTTCCAGGTACTTTGAATGAGTGTTTATGCTTTGTAGTTTTTTAAATAAGCTTGATATGTGTTTGGGAAGATGTTCTGTTTATGTTTTGTTTACTTGTCGAGTGTTTTTGTATTATATTTCGTTAGACAAATGCTAATTGCTAATTGTGATATTGTTCAGCAGCTAGCTAAATTCGACCTCGGGGGCGCGGAGTTGGACGATCCGGCCGCCGCAGGTGGAAATCGCGTAGGAGTGAGGGGTCCAACACAACCGCAGCCAGAATCCAGCATCGCTCCTCAGGGGCATACCCCTCCCAATCCACGGCGTGAGCAGGCGTGAGCTTCCGAGAACAGAACGCACAGAGACAGAGCCTTGCAGGAGCTCCTGACCTCTGCGACAGCACCGCCTGATCCCACTCTCAGAAGCATTCACCTCCACCACAAACTGCAACGTTGGGTCAGGATGGGCCAAAACAGGTGCGGATGAGAACTTTGCCTTCAGCGAGATGAAAGCCCTGTCTGCCTCATCGGTCCACCGCAACCTGTTCTTAAGCAGGAACGTGATCGTAGCCGCAACCTTGCCAAAGCCAAGAATGAACCAACGATAATAGTTGGAGAAACCTAGGAATCGCTGTACTGCTTTCACTGTGGTTGGAGTCGGCCAATTATGCACAGCGTCAATGCGATCCTCCTCCATCTCCACCCCGGTCGAGGTAATGCGGTAGCCCAAGAAGGAGATGGCATGTTGAAAAAACAGGCACTTTTCAGCCTTAATATATAGGTCACACTCCAACAGCCTTCCAAGCACCCTGCGGACCAAGGACACATGTTTGTCACGAGTGGCCGTGTACACCAAGATGTTGTCGATGTATACCACCACTCCGCGTCCCCACATGTCCCGAAAGATGTAATTTACAAAGGCTTGGAACACTGATGGAGCATTCATCAGACCATACAGTATAACTAAATACTCTGGCTTGTAGTGGTGCGGAAAGCAGTTTTGTATTCATCTCCTTCTTCCACGAGATTGTAGGCACTTCTTAGGTCCAGTTTCATAAAGAAGTGTGCACCATGCATAGTCTTGATAACAGAGGAAATCAAAGGGAGAGGATAGGTGTATCGTTCAGTGATTTTATTTAATGCACAATAATCTATGCATGGACGCAGACCACCGTCTTTCTTCTTTACGAAAAAGAAACTGGAAGATGCAGGTGAAGAGGAGGTGCATATGCATCCCTGGCGCAGCGACTCCAAAACGTATGTTTTCATGGTCAAAGGCTCCTGGTCAAAGGTCAATAGCACAATTCGAGGGCTGATGGGGAGGTAATTTAGATGCCTTGGTTTTTGAAAAGGTCCGAATATTCAATAGGAATGGGATTGTCAGAGGCACTGTCTGGACTTTCCACCATGGTGGCCTGTAGCAAAACCGGAATACACCTTCCCAAACACTCACTCGACCATCCCTCAATAGACCTGCGGGACCAATAAACAGAAGGATCGTGAACAGATATCCAGGGCAACCCTAACATTATGGGACATGTAGGCATGTCAAGCACCTAAAAAAATATATAGTTTCGGTGTGGACATCATTTATACGCATCTGTATGTTGATCGTTTTATGGCTAACCACACCGGTACCAATTTGTCTGCTGTCCAGAGCCTGGACTGGCAGGGTCCTATCTAAAACTAGAGTGGGAATACCTAATTCCCTGCATACTGTTCTATCAATAAAGTTATCGCTGCCCCTGAATCTACTAGGGCCTTAAGCAGGCTATAAATAGGGAATTGTAAAAAATGTGCAGAGATTCAAAATTGTGAGGGAAACTGAGAAGGAGGGGTAGATACCTGGGATGGTGATTGAGTGCCTGTGCCGCCTTTCCCAGGACCCGACAGGCGTTGGTAGCAAGTGGCCACAGCGTGCCCCTTTCTTCCACAATAGGTGCACTGCACCCTACGCCTGCCGGCTCCCCTCTCTGTCTCCTGGAGACCCGTGTTTCCCACTTCCATTGGAACAGGACTGCCCTCCGAAACTGACACTGGCCTGGGTGGAACTACCGTGCTGCTTCTGGTACATCCTCTTGCCTGAAGGAGGCTGTTCAAATGAATAGCCAGGTCCACTAGGGCATCGAACCCTAATACGGAGTCCCGGCAAGCCATCTACTATCGGACATCCTCCCACAGGCCACACCGGAAGTGATCTATTGTTCCATCCAGAGCCAGCAGCCAGGGTTCGGAATTCCAATGAGTATTCCCGAGTGGTCCTGTTGTCTTGTTTTAAATGGTACAACCGTTCGCCCACGTCCCTGCCCTCTGGAGTGTGGTCTAAGACAAAGCTGAACAGGGATGTAAACGAACGCTAATCATGAATAACAGGGTTCCCGTCTCTCCATACCGCGTTTGCCCACTTCAGTGCACGCCCGGAGAGACAGGAGATGAGAGCTGATACGCGATCCAGGTCAGAGGCACCAGGGGCGGATGTGGAGAAGTACAATCCCAGCTGTAACAGGAACCCCTGGCACTGTGATGCGGTCCCGTCATAGTCCTTCGGTAAGGACAAATTGACCGAAGGGGACAAGGCAGGATTGCTGGGTCCAACAGGGTTTCCCACAGGTGGGTTGGGAACTGGCATGGCGGGTCCTCTGCACAGGTGCTGCTCCATTCCTGATATTTTTTGGTGGTTCCAAGGTGGGCTAACATAGCCTGGTGTTCGGTCAATCTTGTTTCTGTGCTGGGGGCCTGGGCTTGCTCTGCTGCCTCCATCTGTCATACACTTGAGGAGTGAATAAGGAGTCACACGCAGAGAATATCCTGTCTTGACATTTTAATGCAGGAACCACACTTCACTATACAAACAGTATATATCCAAAGCAAAGGTGGCTGGTACAGGGTATATACTTGTATATATAACCTAAAAAATGCCGGTGTTAGCTGTGTTTTCTTTTTGACAATGAATTGCCTTTGAGGTACAAAAATGGCTAGCTGAGTGAACAAGCTAACAGCTTTTGTTACTGGCTATTTATGTCACATTATGACTAATAATTATCTTTTTGTCATTGCTATGTTAAAATCAAGATGTCTGCTAGAACCCCAACATTCTATGCTTTAAGGACATATGAGACATGTATATATATCTGAAATATTGTATTCATGAGCTTTGTTTTTATTCCTTAATATATTTTCTATGAAGTGTATTTTCTATTATTTTCAAGATGCATAGCTAACATTAAGTAGTCGTAACGTTGTGAATTTATTGCTAGACTAAAACCAAGATATTTTGCTAGAATCCCAAGATTCTAAGCTTTAAGGGAATATAAGACTTTAATTTATTTGGCTTCATCATGCTTTTCAAATAACAATCAAACTGAAGTTACATATTTTGTTAACACTTTACAATAAGGCTCCCCTATAAAGGGTTTATAAATGGCTTATAATTAGTTTCTAAATTATGTTGTAAACCATTTATAAATCATTAACAACATGTCATAACTCATTAAATTAAAAGGGCAACTGTCCCCTAATGCTTGCTAAATTGTAAGCCCACATGTATCTGTACTGCTAATCTTCAGAAAGGATACTTACCTTAGTTGGTCTTCTCCGTCAGCCAGGATCATTGGTATCAGTTCACTGGGTTGATTCATTCAGATGTTTCCTGGCAAATCTGGCCTTTATGGAAGAGTGGCAAGAATAAAGGCATTTCTGAAAGATATCCATAAAAAGTTTTGTTTCAAGTTTGCCACAAGCCACCTAGGAGACACACCAAACATGTGGAAGAAGGTGCTCTGGTCAGATGAATCCAAAATCAAACTTTTTGGCAACAATTCAAAACATTATGTTTGGCATAAAAGCAACACAGCTCATCACCCTGAACACACCATCCCCACTGTCAAACATGGAGGTGGCAGCATCATGGTTTGGGCCTGCTTTTCTTCAGCAGGGACAGGGAAGATGGCTAAAATTGATGGGAAGATGGATGAAGCCAAATACAGGACCATTCTGAAAGAAAACCAGATGGACTCTGTAAAAGACCTGAGACTGGGATGGAGATTTGTCTTCCAACAAGACAATGATCCAAAACATAAAGCAAAATCTACAATGGAATGGTTCACAAATAAACATATCCAGGTGTTAGAATGCCCAAGTCAAAGTCCAGACCTGAATCCAATTGAGAATATGCAAAACTGATAGAGACATACCCCAAGTGACTTACAGCTGTAATCGCAGCAAAAGGTGGCACTACAAAGAATTAACTTAGCGGGGCTGAATCATTTTTCAGTTTTTTATTTGTTAAAAAAAAGTTTGAAATATCCAATAAATTTTGTTCCACTTCATGATTGTGTCCCACTTGTTGATTCTTCACAAAAAATTACAGTTTCATATCTTTATGTTTGTAGCCTGAAATGTGGCAAAAGGTCGAAAAGTTTAAGGGGGCCGAATACTTTCGCAAGCACTGTAGTTATTGATCTTATATTGCATTTCTGTCAATAGATCCTTAGAAATATTACACACTGAACCCCTAAGGTCACTCGATCTACTGTGTTTGTCCTTACATACAGTTTAAAAAAAAGCATTATCCACAACCAATACTGATGGAAAATAATAATTAACGAGTCTGTATTTCAAGATGTACAATGTGTTTAATCCCTGTTAAAATACAATGACAAACACACACATAAAGAAAGTGTCATGTGTTCATTTGTTTGAGGCTGTTACTCAGTTGGTTTTATGTCTCTACAAAACTGCTAGATATCAAAAGTTAGCTTTTGTAATTACATTGCTAGCTTTGTTAACTTGGCTGTTGCCCTGTATTGTCATCTGCTGTGAAGAAGCAATGTCAACACAACAAGATCTTTGTGTCATTATTTATGTTTGCAATAGAGATTTTGTGTAAATCATTTCATTGGCAATCATTCCCTAAAAGGTCCCATGGCATGCTCATTTTGAATTAGTTTATATTGGCCTTAGTGGTCCCCTAAATGCTCTTTCTGATTTCTCGTTCCGAAATTTAGCCTTGGTGCAGAATTACAGCCACTACAAGCCAGTCCCACAATGAGCTTGCCTTAGGATGTGCCGTTTCTATATCTGTAGCTTTAAATGCTAATGAGGAGGAGCGAGGCTCGAATAATGCTAGCATGGTTTCATAAAGAAATTACCATAATAGCATGATGCTCACATGTTTTAACAAGATATTACTATGATTAACATGATGCTAGTATGTTTTTAGTAAGATATTAGCATGATTAACATGATAAACATGTTGTTAGCATGTTTTTAGTATGTTATTAGTATGATTAACATGATGCTAGCATGTTTTTAGTAAGATATTAACATGATTAAGATGATGCTAACATGATAAACATGTTGCTTACATAATGCTAGCATGTTTTAGGAAGATATTAGAATGATTAGTATGATGCTAACATTATGCTAGCATGATAAACATGTTGCTAGCATGATGCTAACATGTTTTTTTGCAAGAAATTAGCATGATTAGCATGATGAGAGCATATTTTTAGTAAGATATTAGAATAAGTTTTACTGGAGTTGTGAAGGTATAGCTGTCTTCACATGGCTCTAGTTTCAAAACTATACATCCCACAGATTAGAAACTTATATCGTTGGACTCCTAAGAACCAGGTCGACATAATATAAAATATGTCTATGAAACCATAAAACTGTAGGAACAGTGACAGGTTAGAAAGTGGGTTTGAGTGGAGCTTCAATGAATGTCTATGGAGAATGAGAGCTCCAAACAAATGGTCATAGTGTAAAAATTATTACAATGTTTTAGGAAGATATTAGCATGATAAACATGATGTTAGCATCATAAAAAAGTGGCTTTCTACAGAAGTAGCTGGGTCTTCCACGCAGTCTTACCAGCGCTGCATTGTATGGGACGAGTAACATCCTGCAACTGCCCTTCAGAGGCCTCACTGAAGAATTCAAGGTGGTACGCACCAGAGAAGCCCTACAGTACAGGGACTCCAGAGACTGCAAGGTGTCACAAGCCGGCATTGAGGTGAGGACAGGAAGGAAATGTAAGGCTGGGAAAGCAGTGGAGGAGGCAGAGTCACGCCTGATACAAAAGGCACTGGTGGGCACAGTGGCGACAGGCAGAGCAGGCTTGGGCTACTTCCCAAGGACTCTGGTCAGCCAGGCCCGGGGCAAGGAAAGACACCATCTACTCCAGGAAGAGGTCCGAGCAGGCGTGGAGGAAGAGCGAGTGAGCAGGGCGGTGGGACTCCGGCAGCAGGGAGCGTGGACTAGGTGGGAGAGCACACTGTAGTGCAGGATTACCTGGGCAAACATCTTGCAGGCAGACTTCTATCGGGTTCGTTTCCTGGTACAAGCTGTCTATGATGCCCTGCCAAGCCCAGCTAACCTCCATGTCTGGGGGAAGAGCGAGACACCTTCCTGCCTTCTTTGCTCAGGAAGAGGCTCTTTAGAACATCTCCTCAGCAGCTGCCCAAAGGCTCTGGCTGATAGTCGCTATCATTGGCGCCATGATCAGGTGCTCAAGGCAATTGCTGAGAGCTTAGCCTCAGCCATCAGCACCAGCAAACACCATCATGCTCCAAAAAAGGCAGTTCTTTTCGTCAAAGCTGGAGAGAAACTCCGGTTTGCGCCCAGAATTAACAACTGGCATCCTTCACAAAGCCTCGGACAGGCAGCTGCAGGTTGACCTGGAAAAACAGCTGAGGTTCCCTCAACACATTGCACAAACAAGACTTTGCCCAGACATGATAGTTACCTCTGAGGTTTCAAAACACCTGATCATGCTGGAACTTACGGTGCCCTGGGAAGAGCGTATTGAGGAAGCCAATGAGAGGAAATGCGCTAAGTACCAGGAACTGGTGGAGGAATGCAGGCAGAGAGGCTGGAAAACCTTCTATGAGCCTATAGAAGTTGGTTGCAGAGGCTTTGCAGGACGTTCACTTTGCAAAGTCCTGAGCCGCTTGGGCATTACAGGGGCTGCAAAGAAGAGGGCCATTCAGTCTGCGAGTGAAGCAGCAGAGAAAGCCACAAGGTGGCTTTGGATTAAGAGGGCTGATCTGTGGATTGCTACTGGGACACAAGTCGGGGCATGATCAACCCCGGCTGGGTCGCCTGGGCGAGGGTGTATGATTTTGCGAGACCCGAAACACCCAATGATCCCAGGATACATCACTGAGGATGTGTCCCAGTGCATCCATGAGATGTTTCTTGCATAGTTAATGTCTGGCTCAGCCAGTGACCCCTAGGAATAGACTAGGTGACGACCAAGAACAGTTTGGTTGACTACTGGAGAGACAGTTGACGGCACGGAAAGACGGCACTCGGGACAGTATGGGTTAGCACCCCAGCCTGTGTCTTTCATGAGAGAGAACCCAAACAAGCTACAGAAAGCCCTATAGAGATATACCCCCAGGAGATCCCGAGAGGGGGGGAGGATGAGATCTCCAATCGGACAGACCAAAGGTTAACAACCCATGCAAATGGACAGACGACGAACGCCACATGCATTTGCGGAAAGCTGTGCAAGAATCATCGCGGCCTAAAAATTCATCAGGCCAGAATGAAATGTTTGGAGCAGGAGATTGAGGTGCAACGCACAGGTCCTGAACCTGGTGAGACGCAGGAGGAGCCCGGCCAGGAGGCAACCCACAGAGCCCAGTCCCTCCACGTACCAGAGCCTCCCAATCCCAGCAGAGTAGTTCCGCAACAGAAGATTAAATGGCCCCCAGCCAGCAAACGGAGTGAGTGGCTACAGTTTGACGAGGATGTGTCCAACATCATCCAAGCCACAGCCAAAGGAGATGCTGACAGCCGACTCCAAACGATGACCATCATCATCGGCAGCTATGCCTCAGAAAGATTTGGGCGGGTAGAGAAAGGAAAACCCAAGCCCACCACCTACACCATCAACCGCAGGGCTACCAAGATTCATCACCTGCGTCAGGAGTTGCGCACCCTCAAGAAACAGTATAAGAAAGCTGTTGATGAGGAGAAGCAACCATTAGCAGAGCTGCAAAACATCCTGCGGAAGAAGCTGATGATCCTACGCAGAGCAGAGTGGCACCGGAGACGGGGGAGAGAGAGAGCCAGGAAGCGAGCGGCCTTCATCGCTAATCCCTTCGGCTTCACAAAACAACTGCTCGGGGACAAGCGCAGTGGTCAGCTTGAGTGCTCAACAGAGGAAGTGAATCGCTTCCTCCAGGACACAGTGAGCGACCCCCTGAGAGAGCAAGCGTTGGAGCCTAACAAAGCTCTCATCAGCCCCACCCCCCCAACAACTGAGTTCAACCTAAGGGAGCCAAGTTTGAAGGAGGTTGAGGAGATCATTAAGGCAGCTCGCTCAGCATCTACCCCAGGACCCAGTGCCGTACCTTATTTGGTCTATAAGCGCTGCCCAGAGCTTCTCCGGCACCTGTGGAAGATCTTGAAGGTGATTTGGCGAAGAGGAAGAGTTGCGGACCAGTGGAGGTGTGCTGAGGGAGTGTGGATCCCCAAAGAGGAGAACTCGAAAAACATCAACCAGTTTCGATCCATCTCACTACTGAGTGTTGAAGGGAAGGTGTTTTTCAGCATCGTCTCACGGAGACTGACGGAGTTTCTTCTCAAGAACAACTACATTGACCCCTCAGTGCAGAAGGGGGGGATTCCTGGAGCTCCTGGGTGCTTGGAACACACTGGTGTAGTTACACAACTCATCAGAGAGGCCCATGAGAACAGAGGTGAACTAGTTGTCTTGTGGTTGGACCTGGCCAACGCCTATGGGTCCATACCACACAAGCTGGTCAAGCTTGCTTTACACCTCCATCATGTTCCTAGTAAGATTAAGGACCTAATCCTGGATTATTATAATAAATTCAGTATGCAGGTCACTTCTGGGTCAGGAACATCAGACTGGCATCGCATTGGTAAAGGAATAATAACTGGCTGTACTATCTTTGTTATTCTTTTCATTCTTGCCATGAACATGGTTGTCAAGTCAGCTGAGGTGGAATGCAGAGGGCCCCTAACCAAGTCAGGTGTACGACAGCCCCCTATAAGAGCCTATATGGATGACCTTACCATCACAACAACATCGGTCCCAGGAAGCAGGTGGATCCTACAAGGACTTGAGAGACTCATCACCTGGGCAAGGATGAGTTTTAAGCCATCA
>JACXGM010034625.1:0-11922 GCA_016801145.1 Umbra pygmaea | reverse complement strand
TATGTATGTATGTATGTATGTATGTATGTATGTATGTATGTATGTATGTATGTATGTATGTATGTATGTATGTATGTATGTATGTATGTATGTATGTATGTATGTATGTAATGCTGCCTGTCGTGTCCAGGACACTCTTGAAAAAGAGATTTTTATCTCAATGAGTTTCTTCCTGGTTAAATAAAGGTAAAATAAAAAAACGAAAAAAATTGGATATTTTAAATATCAAGGAATATGGTTTTTACAGTGTTTGTAATCTTGTCAGCAGGAAAGAGAATGTAACATTGTTACAGCTCAGATTCTACAAATAGTACCATTAATGGAATTTGACCGCTGTCCTAAATTATGTGTATTATTGTTTTGAATATTAAAATGGTATATATCCCTGTACAAAATAGATTGTTAATGAAAGTACATTATATATATTGACTTTTGTACCTGCTTAAGATGTGAATGATTGTGGGCTAAGTGCATATTATTTCAGTGTTAGCCTATGCTGCATAATCTTATAAATGTCTGCTTTGTCTTTCATACCTTGGCATGTAATTAGGCTACGGTCAAAGACAGTTGGGTGCCGGTCACAGTGCCCCCTATGGGAACGGTAAGTAACATTCCTTAACTTCAAGTTCTTATTTCCTCTGTCAAGAACAAACATATTAGATTGTGCTACCAAGTTAACATTATCCCTTAGACATTTTGTATTTTTTGTTATTAGTTTGTTTGTTGAAGTAACACTTAAAGGTCCTGATAGATGGTGGAACTATGCCAATATTCTACAGCAGGAAATATGCAAATGTGAATTGAACAAATTAAAAATTGTGAACTTTTTAAGCATTTGTGTGCTTTAATTGACAGATAAAAAGGGCACAGATCAATGAGAGTTTTACATATATAGTACATGTTTACAGTACATGTTTACAGTACATAAACAATGGAGGCAGCAACGTAGACTAAGGTACTTTATGACTTTTTAATGGTGAATTGATCAAACATTTGCATTCACTGCTGTCTAGTAAAACTATTGAAACAACAAGAAGATTGAACGTTTTTTACTCCATCAATCTTTTTATTTTTTCGTCCATTAGTCTGTAATGCATCACCATTAGTTTTTTTCTCTATTGAAATGGCCTTTTCTTGACTGTTGATGTTGACATTTGACTGAAATTACTGTTGACTTCAAAAAGTTTTTTTGACCTTCCAATTTGACCTTCCAATTTTCATGATGAGAAGATTGAGATGTGTTTGATCCACTTGCATATCTGAGCCTGTATTCACAAGACATTTTAAGGCTTAAAGTAGCTCCTCACTGCTGATTTAGGAGAAACTCAAAAAATATTGTTTGTGTCACTCCTCATTTTTTGGAGTATTTCTCCAAAGCGTTTTAGCACAACAATTTTGGACAGTGGCAATTTAGGACTAACAACGATGTGAGAAGTTGAAATAAAACCGTGATGTGAAACAGGTGTAATCATAAGGAGCCTCTAAAAAGGCCTTGTCCTTCAAGCGTAACGATGGGCAGAGGCTCACCGACCTGCCAACAGATACCACAGCAAATAATTGAACACGTTGAGAACAACATTTCCCAAAGACAGAATGGTAGGATTTGGGGCATTTCACCTTCTACAGTGCGCAAAATAATTAAAATTTCAAATAATCCGGTCAAATCTTGGTGCGTAAATAGCAAGGCCAAAAACCACTGAGTGCGTGTGATATCCAATCACTCAGACATCAATGTCTAAAAAAATGTCTGTAATGGATATCCTGACGTGGGCTTGGGAATATTTTGGTAACCTCGCTCAACACCATTCGCGGCTGCATCCACAGATGCAAGTTAAGGCTTTACTGTACAAAGCAGGTGCCATATATCAACACTGTCCAGAAGTGGCAATGACATCTCTTGGCTCGGTTTCATCTGAGAGGGACAGTAGCAGATACCGGACAAAGGAGCAGATACCAGTCCTGCTGCTGGGTTGATGCACTTTTACGGGCCGGTCCAGGTGTCCTTCTGTAACAATGTGTCTCCTGATATCTCCTCTATCCTCTTGAGATTACTGGGAGACACAGAAAACCTTACGACAGCACAGAAAGACGTGCCATTCTGGAGGAGCTGGACTACCTGTGCAACCTGAATGGGCTGCAGGTACCACCTTGTGCAAATCAGTAGTGACAAGGACATTAGCAAAGCTAGAGATGAATATGTCAGGACGGATAAGGAGAGAGCAATTGTTTGTAGCCACACCTTCAAAACCATTCCTGTTTTGGGGGTTGCCTTGCTGTTGCCTCTCCTGTGTACCTGTTGTCATTTCATTTGCACTAAAACAGGTGACGTTGATTCACAAACACTTATTCGTCCCAACTGGACAAATTTATATCCCTAAAGTTTGATTGACTTGGTGTTATACTGTGATGATTGCGTGTTCCCTTAATTTTTTGGAGCTGTGTATATTTTAATATACTGTAGTTATCTTTAGATTAATGTATACAACATTCTGATTACATTATTGTCTAATATCCTGCAACTCTTTTGATTCGGTGTGCTGAAATTTCAGGAGCCGGAGGAAAGGAAAGCAAATATGGTGCCGGTAGGCTCAATGGATTCTTTGGTGGATACAAAGGTAAGTAAAAATAATTGCTTATCAAAGGAACTATTTGTAGAATTTGAGTCGTAACAATTTTCTTTTCAAGTGACCACCTAAACGCTGTAAAAAGACATTTATTCATATTTTATAAAGGATGTATATTGGATAATGTTTGTCTACATTATGTATTGCTTATTACACTCAAAAGCATGGCCTAAAATATTTAGATTGGTTTAAATCTGGACCAGCTTGCGCTACAGGGTACATACAGTCAGAAGCGTCATGCGCCTATTTTTTTAAGGGGGCACAGTATGTGCACAACACATGGAAACATGTGCCCACAAATACTGATATTAAAAGGAATATTCACTTGGCTCAAAAATCTGAGGGGGCACGTGCCCGCTCAGTTTCAATGGGCATGACGCCTCTGCATACAGTCCCTGCATACATACAAGTCATTCTGTATAGGCGCATCTGCTAAATGAGTAAAATGTGATTGTAAAATGTACCCGATGAACTGAACTTTGAAAGCACAACTCATCACGTCCTCATTGCCATTTGTTCAAATTGCAGAAAATGCACTGCATGGTATAGAAAAGAATTGTCCCATCTTTACAGCCTTTTTAGATTTTTTTCATATCATGAAATGTCATACAGCTTTTGGAAGCTGGTCACTGAAAAATAATTTAGTTTTGTTTTCACCCGTGAAATTCTAGAAAATAGCACATGTAACAGTTTCTGTTGACTTTGTGACTAAGCACATCAAGTCATCTTATGAGTCATGTAGATTCTTGGCCTACAATGTTTTATGACTCTTTTTTCATTGCAAGTAATTCTTATTTCTGTTTTAATCCTTTCTTTAGGTTAAATCAACCAGCTGAATTGAAGTGAATAGTTGTTCAATTCTATGATTTGTTAGTTTTTTTATTTGTGTGATAATTCTTTCCATTCCACATTTGCCTTTAGTGTTTTTTGTTCATGGTCCCTGTTTTTTGTATTGTTGAGTGTCTGTTCTATTGCATCTATTCCCTGTTTTGGAGATTTCATTGCCTGTGTTGTCTTGGTATCCATTCCACACTAAAGGTCAGAAAGCACCTGTACAGTGTTAATCAGTTTCCCCTATAACATACAGGAGGTAAAACGATGGCACAGGTTCTGTACATGTAATGTGGTGTTTTAAAAATGAAGCTCTAGTTAAAAAATCAACAAAACATAATTTGCATAAGATCAATAAATAAGGGTGATTTTCTCTGGCGAATTGGAGTCATTGTATAGAAAACATGTCTTGTTTGACTAGTTTTACTTAGTACAGTGTAGTTCTTATGATGTTGTATTGTTGTGTTTTTCTTGTGGTCTATTTAAAAAGATGTTCTTTTTAACACACATGTGCGCTTTGTTCCTCAGTTACATTTCGTCACCTAAACCTCATCCATAAACAGGAAGCCATATCACTTCCTCTCACAAGGACGATAAGTGGCTTTCAAGTATCAAGTATTATCTATCTTACTTGGGGCAAAATGAAACTACATGCTAAATGACAAAACAAAACTACATCTGACACAAAATACATTTTGGAGATACAAATTAAAGACTACCATTTCTGATTTTGCTACGACATGTACATACCTGATTGTTTTAAGAGTACTTTGCATTTGAAACTCAAAGGACATCTCATGGTGTGTGCTATTAGTATTCAATTTGCACGTGTTAACCTAGTAATTCAACAATTTGGACGGGGCTATAACTACATTGCCTTGATAAACAAGGCATCTGTAAAGATGTCTCCCACAAAAGCATTGGAATTAACGAGAGGAGAAAAATTTATCTAAAAAGGTTTTATTTGCAGAACACAGATCGTTATGTGAAACAAGTGGGTTATGAGAACATATTGGTTTATTCATTGCCCCTCCTTCTCAGATCATTGCTGCAAGTAAGAATATGCTCTCAGTCAACTTTCCTGGTAAAATAATGGTAAATGAAAGAAATAATAATATGTTAAAAAACAAATCATGACTGTAGGTAAAGTGAAGCAGGACATTTGCATGTTTAAAATCTAGAATTTCAGTTGATTACTATAACACCACATTTACATTTTGTAATGGCCAGATTGCTGATTATATATATATATTTTTGGTATGTTGTTTTACAGAGCAAAGATTTTCCCTTCACTGATCTGTCCTTCATCTTACATAGCGTAATGGGACACTTTAAAAAACAATTTTCTGTCTTAAAACTAAGTCTATAAAGTTTTTATGTTTTCAATATTTTGGTTATGAAGCATATTTACAAAATACATTTAAAAACACCATATGCTTCTTCTAAATGGACACTTTGTCACAGGCTTTTGTAAACTTAACACAAATTTGTGACATGCACATTCATTTTTTTTATGGGTCACAGTGGAATAGAGCAAGATAAAACAGCCTAAAATGATTAATAATTTATATCAAAGATGGACCAGCATGTTCCTATTGAGAATGTCAAAACACAACTGCTCATGACCTCATTGCAATTCCTGTTCAAATTACAAAATAAGCATTGCATAGCTGAGATGCCACAAGTTAGTGTAATAGATTACTTTTCTGGGTTGGGCTGAGTTCACAACATATGTTAAGGTTCCTCAGTACGACCCTAATGACCAGGTAAAAGATGTTCTGTAATTTCAGAATGTTTCCCATTGTTCCAATTGAAGGTAAAACACTGTAAACTTCTACATTGGATTTCCCGTCAAATTACAACCTTTCTTTTTACATTGGTCATGTTTTAGTTTTTCATAGATCACTGGTAAGTTATGAACTTCTTTCACCTGGTCAATAGGGTCTTACTGAGGAACTTCCCAAAAGTTGTGATCTCAGCTTAACACAGAATAGTAATCTATTACACTAACTTGTGGTCGGGTGAAGGCATCAAAAATGGGTCACTTTTTGGTAAAGGGCTTATAATACTATCAAATAAGTTATGCATGAGATCTAATGTATTTTTTCTGCTCTGCCTGCCTAGAAAACTCAGACCAATCAAAACTCTTGTTACAAGTCTACAAGTGTTAAAGCAACAATGCAAAATCTGTTATTGTGATTTGCTGTAAAGATATTAAGAGATATGATGCTACAACTTCATTTGGCCCATTTTACCTGATGGCCCAATTTAGCTGACTTCGCCCTATCTCTGCTGCATATTATAGGCAATCATCGTCCCATCTACCATGCTTTTTCAGATTTTTTAAATATCAAGAAATACAGTTTATGTTAGCTGATCGCTAGAGAAAGTACATCCATTTTCACTGCCCTTTCATGAAATGTCCCAGATGTCCTTATATTATTTTTCATGTAACTTGTGAGACCTGGTTGTTCGCAAGCAATGAATATGGGACAATTATTTCCTGCACTTTGCAGTGCTTATTTTGCCATCCGAAGATAAATTGCAATGACGGTATGTCTTCTGTTGATCAATACATAATCTCCACTTTAGGCTGTACGTTCTGTTTAAGAAATAAATATTTGTGGTGAATAAAAGTTGTGAAAAACTGTCCTTTCATTCATATGATGCAAAAGGCATACATATAGCCCCTTTATTTATATTGCAAATAAACAAGAGAGTGCAGAGATATACAACTTGAAAACAAGACATCTGTAAAACATGTTGCCTTCCACTTTTGCTGTTCATGAGTTGTTTAGAAGTCTACTACAGTGTATTATTGAGTACACAATTTTGGATAAAAAAATAAAATAAAGCCTAATCCCATTGCATTTACATTATAAATATAATTTTTAATTACTAATAAATTACAGTGTTTTTTACAATGTGCGGGCAGATTTCCCTAAAAATGTTCAATATTGCCTCTATTGGGAAGCAAACGTCAGATTCTGAGGATGCCACACTCTAGTTGAGCTACAGCATAATCTGAGGCCTGTAAATGAATGACCAGAATACAGCTATGTAAGCACTTGTGTTAATGTCCTTTTTTAGTTGGATTTCTTCAGCAGGGAACCACTGTTTGTTAGCTTGGTTAACACCAGACCCTTCTCAGTTGTGACTGATAGTGGGTCTGGGCAAGATTCATTCACAGCCCATTTCCAAAGGGGCGTCACCAACGGACACCGCTCAAATGCCACTCGGCGCAATTGGATATATCAGACTTTTGCCGAATCGAGTCGGCAAGACCGCGACAACATCTTTTTTTACATATGAAGGCTTCGAGTGTTGTTCTTTGGTCTGTTTTTAACAAAAAGGAAATGTTCAAATTGCTTAAAACAGACGCGATAGCTGATTCGAACGAGTGATGTTCCGGATGTTCCATTGTGGCCGCCATCGTTGTAATTGTCTGCTTCAACCGATGACAGTATATAGCTCTGCTATCGTCGTCGTATAAACCCCGCCTCAACATTTGTGATTGGTGCCTCGATTTGGAAAAATTGGAAATGGGCTTGAATGGGCTCTTGACCAGACTGACTTGCAGAGCAAATCTAAATTTGCCAGAAGTCCGTCAGGGTTCTCCCAGGCTAACTATTTGTAAGTAGAAGACAATAAACAATACAATACTTATGTATTATCTGTACATTACAGAACAAATAGATAATAGTAAAATATACAAATAATGAACACAGCACAGAAAGCATAAAAAATAAAACATCCATTTCATTATTTACTTGAAAAGGTTAAAGCATCAGGGGCCTTCACCAGGATCACTTTGGAATCCTTTGACTACACTTGCTTTCCCCTGTTTCAAGGGTCATGTTGACATGAAGCATGGGTCCATCCACCAAAACTCCCATTTTCACCAGCATCTCCTTTGGAATGGGACGTGAGTGGCGAGACACGTACACCTTCTCCAGCTGTGGATTCATAGGCGAGGGTACGTACTCCATGCAGGAGGGGCCGCCCAGACTGGGAGCACACACCACGTCTAACTTATAGAAAAGCTGGCCATGTTGGAGGTTGCAGAGATCTTCCTTAACCCCAGCTGTCACATCCATCTCACATTCTCCTAACAGGTCATCGTTCCACTTGTCGTCCTCGTCCCACACCTCAAATCTCAGCCTCTTATTGGACGACAGATCCACAGGCCCCTGGTCATAGGATGTTGCCCAGGTGGGGTCGTTGTTGTTGTAGATAACTGGAGTGCGTCCGATTGTATGACCTGCGAAAGCCACCTTCACATAGCCATCAGTGGCGGTGGTGTGGTCTCCCCACAGACTGGCACCCCTCTGAACGGTGATGATTACCCGCGCCGTGCCCTTGCGAGTGGGGCAGCAGTCGGCGGCCACGCCTGGGTTGTTGTGACAGTTGCAGACGCAAGAGTCCCTGTGGTCACTTTTGACACCAGTCTGGCAGGGTTGAGAGCAGTTCTTCCAGAGAGCCTTCTCCAGGATGTAGTCACTGATGGCTGAGCGCAGCCTCTTCCGGACTGGATCAGTGGTAGGCAACAACTCATGGAGAGACTCCAGGGAATAGGACACAATATCTGGGTAGAGTGGGAGGGATTTCAGCCACTCCTTGTAGGAAGAAGGATCTTTGTCGGCAGAGAAGAGGAGCTCTGGCTCTGTTGTGTGGCCCCCCTTTATCTCTGTGAACCTGTCAGGGGAAACACATTTTCAGTTCTTTCTTTTAGGTTTGACACACATTAAGGAAGTGTAAAGGGAAATAAACAAGATACAAGCATTGTGGGTTTGATTTTCATGTGAGGCAATTATAAAAATGAATGTGGCCACTATGTTTGTCGCTCTGATGAATGACTTCAGTATAAATGTGTAGGGGGGCGTCTATGTACAGTATGAATGAGCAGTAGCCTAATTCTCCACCTATCACTGAAGACGCTTGAAAAGCTGGTTTTGCTTTCTGTCTTGGACTTGTCCTCCTCGCAGTGCTTGGATTCAGTCTTCAAGCTGTTGGTCTCGCCCACGCTGGTAGACGCCTCCACATCCAGACACATCTTGACCTCCTCTGTACTGAGGCCCTGCAGGCGAGCCTGGCACTGCTTGATACTGGTCACTGACTGAACTGACCCACCGAGGGTGACCTAAATACACACAGGATCAGAGGATAAAATGAATTCATGTTTTCAAAGTGATGGCTTATTTTCTAGATCATCTTTTACAATATCCAGGAGGGGATTGTCGATTGGATTCTATTGGTCGGTGCGTACATGTACAGTGCCTCACGAAAGTATTCGGCCCCCCTGAACTTTTCGACCTTTTGCCACATTTTCAGGCTTCAAACATAAAGATATAAAACTGTAATTTTTTGTGAAGAATCAACAACAAGTGGGACACAATTATGAAGTGGAACGAAATTTATTGGATATTTCAAACTTTTTTAACAAATAAAAAACTGAAAAATTGGGCGTGCTAAATTATTCAGCTCTCGTAAGTTAATCCTTTGTAGCACCACCTTTCGCTGCGATTACAGCTGTAAGTCGCTTGGGGTATGTCTCTATCATTTTGCACATCGAGAGACTGAAATTTTTGCCCATTCCTCCTTGCAAAACAGCTCGAGCTCAGTGAGGTTGGATGGAGAGCGTTTGTGAACAACAGTTTTCAGTTCTTTCCACAGATTCTCAATTGGATTCAGGTCTGGACTTTGACTTGGCCATTCTAACACCTGTATATGTTTTTATTTGTGAACCATTCCATTGTAGATTTTGCTTTATGTTTTGGATCATTGTCTTGTTGGAAGACAAATCTCCGTCCCAGTCTCAGGTCTTTTGCAGACTCCATCAGGTTTTCTTCCAGACTGGCCCTGTATTTGGCTCCGTCCATCTTTCCATCAATTTTAGCCATCTTCCCTGTCCCTGCTGAAGAAAAGCAGGCCCAAACCATGATGCTGCCACCACCATGTTTGACAGTGGGGATGGTGTGTTCAGGGTGATGAGCTGTGTTGCTTTTACGCCAAACATAACGTTTTGCATTGTTTCATTGCATTGTTTCATCTGACCAGAGCACCTTCTTCCACATGTTTGGTGTGTCTCCCAGGTGGCTTGTGGCAAACTTTAAACCACACTTTTTATGGATATCTTTCAGAAATGGCTTTCTTCTTGCCACTCTTCCAAAAAGGCCAGATTTGTGCAGTATACGACTGATTGTTGTCCTATGGACAGACTCGCCCACCTCAGCTGTAGATCTCTCCAGTTCATCCAGAGTGATCATGGGCCTCTTGGCTGCATCTCTGATCAGTCTTCTCCTTGTATGAGCTGAAAGTTTAGAGGAACGGCCGGGTCTTGGTAGATTTGCAGTGGTCTGATACTCCTTCCATTTCAATATTATTGGTTGCACAGTGCTCCTTGGGATGTTTAAAACTTGGGAAATCTTTCTGTATCCAAATCCGGCTTTAAACGTCTCCACAACAGTATCTTGGACCTGCCTGGTGTGTTCCTTGTTCCTTATTATGCTCTCTGTGCTTTCAACGGACCTCTGAGACTATCACAGAGCAGGTGCATTTATACGGAGACTTGATTAAACACAGGTGGATTCTATTTATCATCATTAGTCATTTAGGTCAACATTGGATCATTCAGAGATCCTCACTGAACTTCTGGAGAGAGTTTGCTGCACTGAAAGTAAAGGGGCTGAATAATTTTGCTCGCCCAATTTGTCAGTATTTTATTTGTTAAAAAATTTGTTGAAATATCCAATAAATTTTGTTCCACTTCATGATTGTTTCCCACTTGTTGTTGCTTCTTCACAAAAAATTACAGTTTTATATCTTTGTGTTTGAAGCCTGAAATGTGGCAAAAGGACGAAATGTTCAAGGGGGCCGAATACTTTCGCAAGGCACTGTATGTGTGTCACATGCAATGTCTCGGACATCACTGGCTTAAATTTGCCAAATGTGTGTGTTTTTCTTGACGAGTTTTGCCATAAACATATGGTTTCACTAAATGACGCTTTTTGGTGGTTGTTATAACAAGCAATAAATATGATAACTTTGCCATGTCACACCCTGTAACTTGTTTTAATATAAATAATGAAATTTGGTACATCGAGTTCCTCATGCAAGGAACACATTTGCCTCAAAACAAAGCATGTTTGTCACATACATGAAGAGAAATTAATTCCCTGCATTTAACCCATACCTCAAGATAGCAGTGGGCAGATATTTACAGCACCCGGGGACCAACTCCCGATCTAAGCTAGAGCTTTTGCCAGGAGCACTGACTGGAGAACATAACCTGCATGTTTTTTGATGATGGAGGAAACCGGAGAACACAATGTAAACCCACACAGACACAGGGAGAACATGCAAACTCCACACAGTGCTATCCACTAGGCCACCATGCCTGCCCACTTAGTACATTTAACTTAGCCTGTTTAACTTAGCATGTTTAACTTAGCACGGTTAACTTAGCATGTTTAACTTAGCATGTTTAACTTAGCACGTTTAACTCAGCATATTACTGGTCTGGCTCCAAATTGAAAATCTGCATGCAACTTGACATGCAGTGTATGCTATAATATTAATATTGACCACAAAGTGGCACTATTATAGGCACATTTACTATACATGTATGTTGAACAGTTTTAAAGGTGCTAATTCCACAATTTGAGGTGTAACAACGGAACTACTTTATCTTTCAAATGGCCAAATTAGAAACACTGTTAAACGGTATTTCTTGATACTAAAAAAAGGATGTATACGTAATAAGGGTTCCCTTAACTAAGCAGTGCACTAAAGGGTTTTGTTTCATACAAAAGTATGGCCTAAAATACATAAATTTGATTAAAGATTGACTGGTGAGTGCAAAATACTGTATGCTTAGTTTACTTGTATGAAGTCCTTGTCATATCTAAACAGCTTTTTCCAATTGTTTAAATATCATGAAATATATGTTCTGGAAGCTGGTCAGTCAAAGATAAAGAAGTTCTGTTTTCCCCCTACAACATTTTACAATCTGAAATAAAGATCGATTTTCGCAAATTATGTTAAATGATTACATCTCTCTCTTACCTTGGTAATATAATGGGTGCCAAAGTTGTCAATTAGTTTGTAATAACGCTGTTTATTTTCATTTACATAGGTCTTGGGGAGATTCTTCACTGCTGTCTTGAATTCTCTGTGTAACTTGGGACTGTTGGATACTCTATAGCTATTCATGAAAAAGAAGAGTTCAGGGGGTTCTGGGTTACTGAGGTAGTGCTACAGAAACAGAGGCATACATTAAAAGAATTTAAGAAATAACATTTCAAATCGACAAAGGCAATGATAAGGTGAGGTTTGAAGGACACACACACAAGGGTTAGATGAGGTTTCAACGACACACAAAAGTTAGATAAGGTTTCAACAACACACAAGGGTTAGATGAGGTTTCAACGACACACAAGGGTTAGATGAGGTTTCAACAACACACAAA
>JACXGM010034624.1:0-11922 GCA_016801145.1 Umbra pygmaea | reverse complement strand
GCATCAGAAATACATTTCTGAATCGTGTCCTGTGCATTTATAAATCTTGTGTGCAGTTGTAAATTTTGTTTGCCTTTCTGAATTGTGTGTGCATTTATGAATTTTGTGTGCATTTGTGAATTTTGTATGCATTTGTGAATATTCTGTGCTTTTAAATTTTTGTGTGTGCATTTGTGAATTTTCTGTGCATTTGTGTATCCTGTGTGTGTATTTATGAATCACGTGTGTCCATGTATGAATCATGTGTGTGCATGTATGAATCCTGTGTGTGCATATGTGAATGTATTGTGTGCATTTATCTTTATTGAGACTGTTTTAGCTCCATATCCCACATGTCATCCATCAACCTTGACCTCAAAGTTAGTGGCTTAAAAGCCCATAAAATGTATGGTTGCTAGAGGTTACATAAACCCTGTTTGCACCAGGTTCTAATGTCTTTTGTCCAGATTCGAATTGTGCCTGCATTTCTTGACAACAAAGTATTGGTTGTTGATGAGCTTAATCATATACTAAGCATAGTCTTAAAAATATTTGAGATCATTGGGACCAGTAAATTTGTACAAACCAAATCTAACCAGCTAAACAAAAGCAGAGAGTAATGGTTATGAGTTTAAAACTATTGACAATAAAAATAGATACCGGTAATATACTTTTCTGATCATTTATTTATTCAGCTTTTGTCATAGGGGGAGATCCAAGGACGATGGAGTTATTATCTTAAAGGTAGAGACCTGGCAATCTGGTTATAATGCAGATGCACTGTCGAGATTGTGCAAAATATCATTTTGATTCAATGAAAACAGATATGTGTTAATGCAAGGTGTAAACATAGCTTGAGTGAATATATTCATGTAGTTTGATTTTTAAAATTCAGGGAGTCTGTAGAGAAGTGAAAAAGTGATAGGGCCAGGGGAATTGTGTGTAGCAAGCATTGTGGCAGTGATGAAGAATAGAGGAATTTCATCATTTCAGCTGGCCAGCTCCCCATCTATGCAGCAGAGGTTTCAATCATTCAACTATATTTATTCTCTCAACTGAAGCCCTCCCGAATCCCCCCACTTCCTCCCACACAATCCTTCCAACAATAAAAAAACTCTTTCCTGGCAAGCCATCTTGGACAAACAATGTATTGTAAATAAACAAATGATGCAGCAAGAAACTACCTTTCTCTGGCCTCACTTTTGACAAATTGGAGCTGAGAATGCAGTAAAGAGTGTTTTCAATCCTGTACATGGAAAAGGAAAATTTGTTTTCTGTGAATTTCAGTTTTGGAAAACGTACAGAAAACCTCCCCTTGGGCAACTTAAAATTAGTGTAACGCCAACCGTCAATATAAAAAAGCAGTGTTCCACATGTGCTACGGATTCGTTTCACAAATCTTGCTCAGTGCTTCTCAATGTCTTTAATTCAGTAATCTGAGAACTTCATTTCAGATTTTCAGCTTTATGGTTTATGTGGAATGGTTACAGGCAAGTGTTGATATTGCTCTTCTCTTTGTCTGAGAACATGACAGAAAGGGAATTAGCACATGGTAAATTCTTCAATGTGGTAGAAAAGAATCACAGAATTGACTGCCAAGTCCACTACCCAAGTCTCTTCATTCACACAAATGTCAGAAAAAGAAGTGTACAAAAACTGGCTGGAATGTGTCTGTTGTTTGTGTAGTTGTAGTTCATTATCTGAACAAAACTTCCAAATGTAATGTAAAAACTGCACATAACAAAGCAGAAACTGTTTTACTTTGGAGAAGAAAAACATTTTGTCCGATTAATGATCTAATTTTCTCTCACAATTCAAGTGACTGGCCAGCTAGTATGGCTAAGTATTTCACAGGTCGAATGAAAGGGCATAGCATACAAAGATATCCACATTTGTTCACCTTACCTCAGACACAATTATATTCATAGCACATCCGTCTCTCCTAACTTCCATCCCATGGCTCTCAAAAGAGCACAAGTTGACTAAACTTAATGTAATATTAAAATAGTGAGAGAGAAATCTATTTGTAATAACAAATCTCATTGGATCTGGTCCACCCTGACCCATGCAGAAGCAGAGCTGTTCGGGATTCCAGTATCCCCAACTCCCATTCTCCTTTCCTCCCCTTCCATCAGACATCACTTGCTGGTGTAAAATTCAGAGCAGAACATGTTAGTGAGAAAGCCCCATGCTGTTTGCACCACTGTTCTTATCCTGATTCAGTAATGTAGCTTTGGGACATGAGGCAAATGAACAGGGCTAAACACGCATTTCCAAAGACAGTGTTGTGTTTGTATGTTTGATCTCAAAGATTCAGTAAGACTACAAAGATAGTAAAATCTGGAAAGTCTCCCCAAGGCTATTGGCTGGTCCCTGCTAGGGAAAATGTAATTTCTGGCTCAGGGGTTTGGTCTAGGAAGAAATGTACAATATTGGTAACTCTGTTTAAATTGGGGTTACTATACTTTTACGCTTAGTTAAGGGAAGTGATAGGGTAAGTTTAGGTATGAAAGTTAGCTATTAAGGTTTTGGTAATGGTTAGGATGGTGAACATATTTCCAGGTTTCAGGTCCACACAAGTACAGTATATAAAAATAAAGTGTGTGCATGCATGTAGTGCTAAAGGAAGCTAAACAACGCCTTCCTCTGATTTTCCTCTCAATACATGTCAAGAAGCAAGTATGCAGTGGGGAGAACAAGTATTTCATACACTGCCGATTTTTGCAGGTTTTCCTACTTACAAAGCATATAGAGATCTGTAATTTTCATCGTAGGTACACTTCAAATGTGAGAGATGGAATCTAAAACAAAAATCCAGAATATCACGTTGTATGATTTTTATAATTAATTAACATTTTATTGCATGACATAGGTATTTGATCACCTACCAACCAGTATGAATTCCAGCTCTAACAGACCTGTTAGCTTTTCTTTACGAAGCCCTTCTGTTCTCCACTGATTAACTGTATTAACTGCACCTGTTTGAACTCATTACCTGTATAAAAGAAACCTGTCCACACACTCAATCAAACAGTCTCCAACCTCTCCACAATGGCCAAGATCAGAGGGCTGTGTAAGGACATCAGGGATAAAATTGTAGACCTGTACAAGGCTGGGATGGGCTACAGGAAAAAAGGCAACCAGCTTGGTGAGAAGGCAACAACTGTTGGCGCAATTATTAGAAAATGGAAGAAGTTCAAGATGACGGTCAATTTCCATCGGTCTGGTGCTCCATGCAAGATCTCACCTCTTGGGGCATCAATGATCATGAGGAAAGTGAGGGATCAGCCCAGAACTACACGACAGGACCTGGGGCCTCATTTATAAAACTTTGCAGTGGATTTGCGTCAGAAGTTGCGTACGGACGAAATATAGGACGTGCGTACGCAAAGAAATATTCAGATTTATAAAACCGTGCGCACGCACGTCCTACGCCGTTTTCCCTTTATAAATCACAATCAACTCTAAATGTGGCGCAGTTTTTGCGGCTGCATGTCACGCCTATAATTGCCCATAAATAGTCAGTGAAACGCCCAGAAATTAATATTCATTGATTGAGAAATCATGGCAAACAGAGAGAGGAAAACCAAGAAAATAAACTTCACTCAATGTGAAGTAGAAAATATTGTTGGCAAGGTGGAAAAGAGGAGGAAAATGTTGTTTTGAAGGGCAAAGTGTGCCTAATACCAATGAAGAAAAGGCGTTGGAGTGGCAAAAGGTTGCAGAAATTCGGTTGCAAAAGGTTGTAAGAAATTCGGACCGTGGCCCAAATAAAAAGTGGTCAGATATCAGTCGATGTCAAAGCCTCTAGCGCTTCATCGCGAAAGTGGGGGAAAATTGGTTACATTACAGCAACATGTCTGCATCACAAATTATTTGGACATTGATCGAATGAAAATGCTTTCGATTAATGAAAGCATTTTTTATTCTCATTTGGTGCCCTTATTATGGCAACATAAGTGCAGTCAATAGCACCGATTACATTTGGGAAACCGGACATAGCTGAAATTGCGCTTTTTTGTTTGCCTGTTCACCCGCGGTGTAAGGAAACTTTATGTAATCATGCGACACACCAATTACACCTATTAACACGTCTGGCATATCCCGGCTAAGGTTTGGCTGTGAAATCCCAGACCTGTCAACCAATTACCTCTGGAAAAGTGCCAGTCACCAGAAATCCAAGTGTTGTAAGGACTTGAAGTGGGACTGGCACGGCGTGGTTTCTCCGAGTGCTCCACTGTAACGATGGGCCCAATAGAGCACAGAGGTCCAACAGGACGTCCCGAGGAAATCGGAACCAGCTCATAAGCCACTCGTCCTCGTTTGCGAGTAAGTCTTCTTGCTGTCTGAAAATGCGTTCCCTCCGAATCCTTCCATTTGCCACATCTTCTAACAGCGCATGATCAGCCATTATGCGTCATTACGCATTGGGTTGGCATAATGGCTTTTTATGACCATGCAGGTGATTGTATCTGATCAGCTACAGATGTCGGTATTCATGTAATTGTAAATGGGATTATGCGCAAATGGAATTAATTCCAGCTTTTAAAATGGTTCAGACATCCGTCACGATGGAACAATTGATGGATGGAAATGAAACAGACTAACGGCATATACATGAACAACATGATTCCGTAGCTGATAATATTTATGAACACAACTTTCCCCAGTGGAAAATGAAGATATCTATCTAATCTAATGTATGTCTGCTCCGCCAGACGGACGCATCGACAAGGATATGTTTTAAACATTATTTTGTTTACCATATTATTTATGAGGATGAATTACATAACATGGCAATATAATTACAGAACATGTTTGAGTGTTCTTTTTGCAAATATGTCTTCGTTTGCATTTAAGTAGGCTACAGTCTTGTTTTATTTCATTCGTATTCCACCACAGGCTGTTGTAAGAATGGCTTTGTGAAATGTTAATATTATTAATGAGAGGCAGTATTTCGATTTCGTTTAGCTACACAACGGTCTGCAGTTTCAGACAGCTTCACGTGTTTCACACATCTGCCGGCGGTGTCGCCATTTCTCATTTCACCCGTTTTTGTGCGTACGCATGGGTCAGAGTTTCCGTGAAGGACCTCACATTTTCCCGTCAAGTTTGCTTTTTATAAATCCCAATTATTGCGTAGAGAGATGCGTACGTCTTCTTTTGTGCGTACGCCACCTTTATAAATGAGGCCCCTGGTCAATGACCTGAAGAGAGCTGGGACCACAGTCTCAATGAAAACCATTAATTACACATTACGCCGTCATGGATTAAAATCCTGCAGTGCACAAAATGTCCCCCTGCTCAAGCCAGTGCATGTCCAGGCCCGTCTGAAGTTTGCCAATGACCATCTGGATGATCCAGAGGAGGAATGGGAGAAGGTCATGTGGTCTGGTGAGACAAAAATAGAGCTTTATGGTCTATACTCCACTCGCCGTGTTTGGAGGAAGAAGAAGGATGGGTACAACCACAAGAACACCATCCCAACCATGAAGTATAATTCTTTGGGGATGCTTTTCTGCAAAGGGGACAAGACGACTGCATCGGGAGGATGGATGGGGCCATGTATCGCAAGATCTTGGCCAACAACCTCCTTCCCTTAGTAAGAGCATTGAAGATGGGTTGTGGCTGGGTCTTCCAGCATGACAACGACCAGAAACACACAGCCAGGGCAATTAAGAAGTGGCTCCGTAAGAAGCATCTTAAGGTCCTGGAGTGGCCTAGCCAGTCTCCAGACATGAACCCAATAGAAAATCTTTGGAGGGAGCTGAAAGTCTGTATTGCCCAATGACAGCCCCGAAACCTGAAGGATCTAGAGAAGGTCTGTAAGGAGGAGTGGGCCAAAATCCCTGCTGCAGTGTGTGCAAACCTGGTCAAGAACTACAGGAAACGTATGATCTCTGTAATTGCATGCAATCAAATAATTTTGTCATGCAAAAAAATGCAAATTCATTATTTAAAAATCATATGTGATATTTGTTTTGGATTCCGTCTCTCAGAGTTGAAGTGTACCTATGTTAAAAATTACAAACCTCTACATGCTTTGTATGTAGGAAAACCTGCAAAATCGTCAGTGTATCAAATACTTGTTCTCCCCACCTTAGATAACTGCATATGTGGATGCATGGGGAAAAAAGCTACCTAATTGAGCAAATTGGTAAATAAAAAATGTGCATAGAATCTAGTGTAGATCTGAGCGTAGAAATACCAATCATTCGTACGCTGGAGTTGGAGTGATACAAATGTTTTGTAAATCAGACCTGAGTCTCGTCGTAAGATGATTTCTCCACTCAGATCTACACTGG
The DNA here is from genome assembly GCA_016801145.1 of Umbra pygmaea. Taxonomy (NCBI): domain Eukaryota; kingdom Metazoa; phylum Chordata; class Actinopteri; order Esociformes; family Umbridae; genus Umbra; species Umbra pygmaea. The sequence continues at coordinate 5,638 of JACXGM010034624.1, read as the reverse complement.
TTCCTACGCACATTTGATAAATGAGGGCCACTGTCTTAAGAAATACTCTATTAGATTCCAAATTATTATGCAAATTATGTTTTACACTGATTTTCCTAAGGGACCGTTCGGTATTTATGGAAGGGACCACTGGAGGAAAATAGGGAAGGGTCATGTCTTTATATTCATTGTTGAGGGTAGGGTCACTTAACCTTTTTTTGGTCTGGTGGGATGGTCACCCAACTTTTGTATTCATGAAAACAGCAAAATTTCAAAGTGGCTTGTTTGGTGCATATTTTTCCATGTAGGTCTCAGTCTCGGGCCCCCCATCGCTAGCAGATGGGTCTGACCCAACAAAAAACGCACCATCCCCCACCCAAATTGACGCTCGTCTGAGAAGAAATTCAGTTTTGGATAATGTTCAGCTTCGGTAGCTATACAATGAATGAGGAAACCTAGTAATGTGTCCATAGCAACCAGTTCATGTTGAATCTGTTATTACCAGGCACGTGCACAGATAGACCCTTTTCCCCTCAGACTCAAAAGTGCCCTGGTTTTATATTTTTAAATGATTTTAACTACTTTAATATTATAAGATTGTATACCAGTCACATTCTCTAAAATGTAATTGTCATATATTTATGGGCCCTCCTCCACACCCTGTAAGAAATGGTTCGTTCCAACAACTATTCTCACACTGATACGTTTAGTTGACAAATCAGTAAGTACTCATCAATTCTTGTGATTTTAGATAAAAGTTTCCAGCTAGCTGGCCTGCTTATATTGTGCAACTTTTAAATGAGTAGCAAGCAATCTACAATTTTGTGTTAAATACAATATATTATTCACTGGTCAGGAAAACGTAATTTGCGTGAAAATCCCAGTAACTGAGCAGATTGTGAAATTCTCAGACCAGCCAGTCTGGCACCAACAACCATGCCACGCTCAAAATAGCTTAAATCCCCTTACTTTCCCATTCTGACATTCAGTTCAGGAAATTGTCTTGATCAGGACCACACCCCTACATGCATTGAAGCAACTGTCATGTGATTGGTTGAGTAGATCATTGCATTAAGGAGAAATTGAACGGGTGTTCCTAATAATCCTTTAGGTGAGTGTAGAATTTCTGTTGTTATTCAATACGTTAATTTGACTGATTTGTACAAACTGGTCTACAACATCAGTGACATTTTTGCAATATACTTTGAATTTGCTTCAGTCAATTGACTGATGTCTTTATATGAACTGTAACACAGTAACTATTTTGAAATTGCTTTACCTTGTTTTGTTCAGTAAAGTTTTGGGCAAAATAGCTTGGCATAGTTGTTCAATTAATTAGAGACACAATGTCAAAAAACAATCTGGAATTGGAAGACGAGGACTGCAGGCACTGATCATATCTAATAACATACTTTAATATTATTAATATTACACTGTAAAAAATGTCTGCAGATTTCACGGTGAAAAACTGTCAAATCATGACGGTAAAAGACCGTAAACTCAAAAGAGGTTGAATACAGTTTCTGTAACAGTGAAACACAGTAAATTTATTTATCAGCTGAAATATACATTTAACTTTTCTGTTAAAATACATTACTACACTGTTAAATATACTCTTGCTTTGTACAATACAGTGAAATAAATGGTATAAATGTTTATGTTTATGGTAAAATTACGATAAAATATAGAATTAAATACAGACCTTACCTGTAAAATCAACAGTACCTATTATTTTAACCGTAATAGTGGAAAAAGTTCTACCGTAATAGTGGAAAAAGTTCTACCGTATTTATTAGTGGAAAAAGTTCTACTGTATTTATTACGGTAAAGTTATGGCAACCAGAATTGTCAGTTTTTTACCGTAAATTTAACTTTTTACAGTGTAATATATTTAAAATGGGGGGCCCAGACATATGTATATGTATATATGTATATATGTCTATATATGTATCTATGTATATATGTATATATGTATATATAGGGTTGGTAAATGCTTACAAGTCTGACTACCAAACCACTGAACAATGTGTCACCTTTAGGCAGTTTGTTTATTCTAGCCTACTCATAAGTACTTGTTCTTATCAACTGAACACAGCCTGACTGAATTAAATTACTTTAATGAAAACTTGTTAAATTATTGCTTTTTTTAAATAAATTGTGTGTTAGAGGAGACTGAACTAGGCCCAAGTTCAGAACGTATTAGATTATAAATGGTTTTGTGGCAACATTGGGAAATGGAAATAATGGACACTTGGAAAGGGTGTGTGTGTCTATGCATGCATGCATGCATGCATGCACGTGTAGGGTGCCCTTTTTCTTACTTGAGCCCCTGCCCCACAAAATATCTGTTCCTGGCCCTGGTTATTACCCAGTGTGCTTTGTTGAATGGTCTCAATGTTTAATTGTTTTATTTCATGTAAATACTAGTTTACTAGAGGAGTAACTTAGTATTTGCAGTAATGCAGGAATTGTGCATTTAGTTCCATGGTTATTCATACCTGCCAACCTGCATGCATTTTGCGTACCATTTATGCAATTTCAAGTCAAAGTACACTGGTATGAAATACTACTCATAAATACGCAACAAATGTATTTGCCTGTGTTTTTTTAATTCACGCTATTATTACTAGTGCTGAGCCATTTACAGGATTCGGGCGAAGGAAAATAAACTCATGCACCTGCTTCTCCCATGGATGATGGGTCTCTATTTAGTAATTGTGATAAAGCTACTAGATTCAGTCATGGCAGCTCCACGTCGTCCATTGATAATGACCACCAAAGATGCGTTAGGAAACTGGTAGGGAAATTGACTAAACTGTTTGCCAATACATGTTTGAAAAGGGGCTACTCAAGCACATAGCTAACCAACACTGTCATAGTTTGCTACCTTTTCTGCTGACATCTTAACAAGTTAGCTAGGTAGCTAGCAACAGTAACTAATGTTAATAATGCAGGTAGGTTAGCTACATAGCACTTGAACAGCTAACTAACGTCACAGCTTTTAGTCAACTAGCTGTAGAGAGACCTTGCTCATTAAAAAGACACAGATAGCTATAGTTGTTAAATACATAGTCCTATTTAGTGCTTGCACACTTGTGTGATTCATGTGACAGCCCGTTGTGTACAACAATGTTTCACATTAGTGCAGCAAGCATGGCTGATAGAAGGAGGTGCTATTGATGTTGGATGAGGAGGCTAATTGGAGTGCCCTACACTCTAGTAATATTAATAATAGCAGACCCTAATGGTATGTTTTCATTCTAATTCTATGGTTAAAATTGCCACTGATTATAGTCAATTTTAGGATTTCATAAGACTCTCAGACAAGAGATTGCAATTTTTGTGGTTGTTGAATTACAAGCAATGGGAAAAGAGCCCTAACAAAATAGTCACTGTATCATTTAATATAAAATTAATTTATATGTGTGCATTTATTGTTTTTTGTGGGCTATTGAGATGGTGGAATGCCCACTTCCCAAATGCTGTGCACCGCTGTGAAACGCTTTGTCCGCGCTGAAGTGGTACTCATAAACATTTCTCAAGGTTGGCAGGTATGCTTATTGTGTTTCCACAACAATGTTAGTAAGTAAATCTACTGAAATGGCTACCATCTTGGTGGAGTGTGATGTGTAGGATTAGAAAGCAGAGGTTATTAAGTTATGAATGTAAAAAACAGTGGCTGTCTGTACATCGTTGCCAAGGGCAAACTAGTATAGAAGGCATCAATAAGTTGTTGGGGAGGGTCATGCCTCTTTTCCCAATCATTTTGGAGGGTCATAGAAAAATGTATTGCTGGCGAAGGGAGGGTCAGGTCTATTTTGACTAAAGATCCCAAAACTTTAGTTTCAAAACATTTTATTGTTTGTAATGAACTAAAAAATGATCATTTGTTGAATTTGCAACATTAGGAGGTCATATTTACTGAAATCAAAAGATATTTCAATCAAATCAAAGGGCAAGTTACATGTTAACATACAGTAGGACCCCTTCTTTGATATCACTCTCACAATTCTTGCATCCATTGAACTTGTGCGTTTACGGAGAGTTTCTGCTGGATTTCTTTGCAGGATGTCAGAATAGCCTCCCAGAGCTGCTGTTTTGATGTGAACTGCCTCCCACCCTCATAGATCTTTTGCTTGAGGATGCTCCAAAGGTTGTCAATAGGGTTGAGGTAAGGGGAGGATGGTGGCCACACCATGACATTCTCTAATTTTATGCCCATAGCAGCCAATGACACAGAGGTATGCTTTGCAGCATGAGATGGTGCATTGTCATGCATGAAGATGATTGTGCTTCGGAAGGCACGGTTCTTCTTTTTGTATGATGGAAGAAAGTGGTCAGTCAGAAACTCTATATACTTTGCTGAGGTCATTTTCACACCTTCAGGGACCCTAAAGGGGCCTACCAGCTCTTTCCCCATGATTCTGGTCCAAAATATAACTCTGCCACCTCCTTGGTTTAATTGGCTCACCTGGCAAACTAATTATCACAGGTGTCTGAGAATGATTCAGTGATCCAAAGAGCCTGGAGACACAATACCATCCATGAGTTTGACGAAAAAACTAAATATTTAATGTTTATGACACTTAATTCCGTTTTGCATAATAATTTGGAACGTGGTGTATTAATACAAAGGTATTGAAACTAAACGCAGCCTTTAAACCCCTCAAGGGTAGGACATCATCTTCAATAAACAGTGAAGGTGTTGGTTGTTTATTACCTTAGGCATCTTTCAGACTGCCATGCACTTGGATGCTGTGGGTTCTGAGCCCTTCAAAAGAAGTGGCACAATGCTTCAGACATTTTGGTCAATTATGTGTATTTTGTGCAATGGCCAATATACCATGGCTAATCGCAGTATCCAGGAGCTCTGCATTTTGTCTTGCATACGAACAGTCAGCTCTGAGCTCTGATATGTTGGCTATATACCACATCAACTCATACCTTATTGCTAAAATATTTATTCAGTTTGGTGCATAATGACCACAGCCCAGGTGTTATCCCTGTGGCCACAGGGACTCTGGCAGAGAGCTGCGATTATAAAAAAGGTCAGTTTTTCCATGTTAATTAGCAAGGTGAATGGGTGAGGGAGGGGCAAAAGTCCCTCTGCCACATCTAATGTTGGATTTCTACGAATGGCCCCCTCCACATTATAATGAGCGGAGGTGACATTTCTTAAGGTTAGGCTGTCTGTTTGCATCATCCCCATGTGCTTTCAGAGTACTGGTGACAGGCGAAGCAAAAGGAAGCACTCACACTAAGTTTAGTTTCAGCTAGGGTATATTTTTACTATTTTCCACTGTCAATCAATACACTGAAGGAGGATGTATCAAACTAATGTCTCCCAAATACTGTGAACACAACGTTTGTAAAACTGTTTTGATTGGTTTGTGAAAGGATTCTGAATAATTTGAACTGGGAAAAAATACATTTGGTTGATTCTGGGCTATTAGATAAAGCAATATATACAGTATTTATATCAGCCGCGGTCGGTGAATCTTAATTGGGGAGGACGGGCTCGTATTACGCTCAGAACCGGAGTGAATGGAATGGTGCGCAAATCAAAAAAACAATTGGTTTTGTTCGTTGCGCACCATTCCATTCACTCCGGTGCTGAGCGTAATACGAGCCCGTCCTCCCCAATTAAGATCCACCGACC
>JACXGM010034623.1:0-11923 GCA_016801145.1 Umbra pygmaea | reverse complement strand
CACACACACACACACACACACACACACACATTGCCAGACAAAGACATTTTCATGAATTCACTTTTAACCTACTGAGTAGTCAGGGAGAACGCTACTTTCTCTGCTACAGAAACCTTTACATTCGACCCCACCTACAAACAGAATATCTTCCAGTAATTACACAGTAAAATCAGCATCATCAACTTATTTAATGAAATCCACTCACATGCAAAGTACTGAGCATTAGCAAGCCTCTATTCCCAAATGGGCCTATAATTATCTGGCGGGGTGCCAGAGTTCTGCTTTAACAGAAAGCTACTCAGCACTTCCATACATCAAGTTCATACCAACCAGCGTTCAACCGACAGAGACTACAAAGTCAGGAGTTACAGAGCAGAAGACATGGGCACAGACTTTAAACTGTTCTACATCATTACTGTAAAGATGGTCCAATATTGTGAAAGGGCCTAGAATATTATATCCACGATTCTTTACAAATGTCTACGTTCTACTGTAAAAGGAACTTAAGAAAGATGTATTAATAAAGAAATACCAGTGTTCCCAAAAAATATATTTTTAAGGTTAAGTTGTAGCGATGACCGAAATAGAATGTACAAGAGAGTTGTGAGAAAAAGTGTGTGTGACAAAATGTGACTTTTAGCAGAGTGAGGGGGAGTATAGGGGTGTGTGTTAAAATGCACAGTAATGATTTATCTAAGCTGGCCGGGCTGGTGGACCTAAACCTCACCGGAGCACCTTTGATCCAATTCTAATTGAAACCAAACGTACAGACTCTCCCTCTGTCTGTCTGTCTGTCTGTCTGTCTGTCTGTCTGTCTGTCTGTCTGCCTGCCTGCCTGCCTGCCTGCCTGCCTGCCTCTCTCTCTCTCTCTCTCTCTCTCTCTCTCTCTCTCTCTCTCTCTCTCTCTCTCTCTCTCTCTCTCTCTCTCTCTCTCTCTCTCTCTCTCTCTCTCTCTCTCTGTCTATTTCTTTGTCTCTCTGTCTGTCTGGCTTTCTCTCTCTGTCTTCTTTTCTCCATACGGTCAAGGCTGTGTGTGTGTGTGTGTGCGTGCATGTGTATTGTGCAGCTTTAACATGTGGTTCTCAGCACAAGGCCCATCTGGTTTGCGAGTCGGTATATAAACAGGACACTTTGGGGAGCACAGATTAATGTCTAACACACGCACACACACACACACACACATTAGCCCCCCCCACAACAGGTCGAGCACAGCAAAAACAAGTTAACCACTCATTTCACTCTGCTGCATTAGCATATGTATTATTATATTATAGACTCTGACTGTCTTCTGGTTTAAATTACAGTTACCCCACCACCACCGTAACCCCCCGACTCAAAGAAAGCGATTAATCTTTTTTTTGTCTTTCAAAATGTTTTACAGTTCTGTTACACTTATTAGCTGTTGGCAGACCCTGTGCTTTTAAATGAAAGCCAAATTGCTTTGGTCATGAGAAAGGAAATGAAGCCTCACTCCAGGGAGAGACGAGTGTGCGTGTGTTTGTGTGCATGTGTGTGTGATCCTCTCAAAGGTAGAGGTTAATAAGTCTGCCTAGATGCCTGCCCGGGGTGTCCCTGTACAGGGGACGGTGGCGTGTGTGTGCGTCAGTGGGTGTGGGTGTATGTATGTGTGTATGTATGTGTGTGTGTGTGTGTGTGTGTGTGTGTGTGTGTGTGTGTGTGTGTGTGTGTGTGTGTGTGTGTGTGTGTGTGTGTGTGTGTGTGTGTGTCTGTGTGTGTGTGCGTGTGTGCGTGTGTTGGTGATATAAGGATATAGCATCATAATGGGTACAGTGTGCTCATTTTCAGAGATATTAGGTGGGTTGGACGGGCTGACTCAGGAGACATGATCTAAATGGGGTGGGGGGGTATTGGTAGAGACAGAGGGTGGTTTGGTTGCGGTGGGAGTACTAAAGTGCTGTTTAAGAGAGTAGGCACGGTGTGGAACAGTCTCCAAACGAAACCCAGGCAAATCCATATGAAAGCCACCAGTAAAACCTCGCCTCACCTTGCTGTGGAGGGCAGTCCTTGACGTAGTAGAGTTCGTGCAGACTCAGGCCGTCCTCGTCTCCCGCCAGGCCCTGCTGGTGGAGCTGCAGTTTCCTCAGACCCTCATTCTGCTGGTGGCGCGGGGAGCGCGCATGCTGGACCAGGCTGAGGCGGGCCTTGGCCGTGTAGTCACACAGGGCACAGTAGTAAACACACTGCTCACTGCCGCACGCGATCTCCTGCTTCTGTAAATGCTGTGGAACACAGAGACACTTAGAGAGGAGAAGTGACTGGACGAAGTTCAATGAAAATAGGTAACATGAAACAATCAAGTTACTTTGCTTTAGTTTTTTGGTATAGATATCTTACCTGTCTATACCTGATGCACAGTAAACTGGGGCTGTATTATCTACAGATAACCTGTCTATTTCCTGGCACAGTGCACCGGGACACCGTTCTCTAGTTGGACCAAAACAGTTGAGCTCATGTTTAAAATGACACATTTGGCAAGAAGAGAAGAAAAAAAGAATATTTCTCATCCTTCATCTGAATGGATGGGGAACAAATCTACAGTAGTGCACTTGGTGTAATGAAGGGCTACGGGAACTTTATGGTGGACAAACCCCACAGATAGCCATGACAGAAGAGACAGTGGATTCTTGAAAAAGCATCTTCATAAGTTCATTTGAAAAATCAATTATCACTCAAGGACGACAAATGTGTTGGGGGTATGTGTGTGTGTGTGTTAGCTATGCACGTGGACCTGTGTTTATACCTAGCAGGGCTTCCTGCTCATCATACAAAAGAGAAAAAAGAAAGAAACAAAAAGTCAAAAGAAAGACTGTGTTGAGCAGTGTTTTGTGTGCCAGATGCACATTGTCCAACTCCAGTCATTATTGTGAACAGCAGGGAAGGTGCATTCAGCGTGTAGCTGTCAGTTGCAAGGTTTAATTTTGACCAACTTCTGTAGCTAATAGCATTGCAGCCATCCGTGCAGCTACCCCCCCAATACAGAAGTATCCACCCCTCCCCCACCCTCATACACCCAGTGAAGCCAAGCATATCAAGTGTACCGCCATAGCTGCTGGCCTAATGAACAATGCCCAGAAACAAAAGGCCAGGCCAGAGGCTTTATTAACTGATCCTCTGCTGAAACACAAAACAGACCTCAGAGGTGGGGGGGTGGGGGTGCTGGGAGGGCTGTGAAGCTGCAGGTGTGTGTTTGTGTCTGTATGTGTGTGTTACTGAGACAGACAAAGACAGTAAAAAGCAAAATACAGAAGATCAGCCCACATAGCGAACATATCTCCCTCTACAATCGCTCTACATCCACCAGCCTCTCTCCCTCTCTCTCCCTGTATTATTATTTTTTCCTTCAGAAAAGTTTTTCTCACGAGGCAGTGGGATGTCTGTAACAGTCGGGGGGCCTTTCAGGGGTCTTAAGTTTTAATTAAGTTGGAGTTGTCAGAAGAAAGCGCACAAACACACACACACACACACACACACACACACACACACACACACACACACACACACACACACAGTACTGGCCATTGCTCAGGGTCATTAATTATAGCTATCTTTGTTTCTCGGTGAAAGAGAGGCCTCCCCTCCTGCTTGTAAAGACAGAGGCGCTACTAACACAGAGACTAACCTCTCGTGCTCTGCCACTCCCACTTTCAGTCTCTCTGTCCGCCTGCAACCAAACTCCACCCACAACAAAACCTGATTCGTCCCCTGCTTTTCTATATGCGCAGAAAGACACATCAAGACCGTTGTCTACCCTTCAGTGGCTCAGTTAAAGAAGACAGTCATGCAGCCATCTTAGTGTGAGTCGGGTTGATGCCGACATCCTGGCAATGTGTCCAGTAGTACACGATGAACCCAGACACCACTATTAACTAGGCCAGATAAACAAGCAATTTACCTTCAGGGCTACACTCCTTTCAAAAGATCCACTGACATTGTTCTTGCTTAATTCAATGGCATGCGTTGTGTGTGTGGCTTTGTGCGCGCATGCGTGCGTGAATAAGAAGTCCATGTAAAAGTACTCTGGAAATTAAAACTCTCATTCTGCAAGGCTCTGAGACAGGAGTTAAATTGAGCTTGCTTGTTGAGCCAAGACCTTCGGTTTAACATTAGTCATAACAATATACCTTTATCCTTCGTCTGGCTTGGATACAAATCATAACAAAACATCCATTCTTTTTGCCTCTCGTAAAATGACTCAACTCAGACTCAAGTAGTTAGTAGGCTTCTATTTTGAAGAGAGACAAACCCCAATGCCCTTTTTTACTTTTTTAAATATTCATTGAAATTTCCGTCAGCAAATTCCTGTGCGGTTGTTTAAGACCATAACAAAAATATATATTTTTTTCTTACCACTTTAACAGTTTTCTTTGGAAAAGAGACAGACAGGCAGAATGACAGAAAGACAGGCAAACAGGCAGGGAACAGAATGGGATTCACACAGATAGACAGGCAGCAGAAGAAAACCTTGACTATACACGGGCTCTGTGAGTATGGCCTTGCCATCCAGAGAGGCCAGCTTAGACAGACGTGGCTCTGGAGAGACTACAGACTAGGTGCACAATGTCCACACAATGAGGTGAAAACAGAGCTGCACACCCTAACCTCTTGCCAATTATATGACCCCTTGTGAGCCAAGAGAAAAGGGCAAGCAGTACATATATATATTATTTTTTTAGAACCAATATGAGAATCTCTGTATTTATTTACCCTTGTTAACCTCCCTTTTTTACTTTGTTATTTATAAATGTTTCCCATGACTATAAAACCCTTTAAATTAAAACTGAATTGAGAGAGAGAGAGAGAGAGAGAGAGAGAGAGAGAGAGAGAGAGAGAGAGAGAGAGAGAGAGAGAGAGAGAGAGAGAGAGAGAGGGGTGAGAGTTGTTGATGGAGCGCAGTTAATGGTGAGAGCACAGTCACACACACACACACACACACACACACACACACACACACACACACACACACACACACACACACACACACACACACACACACACACACACACACACACACACACACACACACATACACACAGATCACCTCTTTAATCCTAGAATTCTCATAACAGTATTATAATATGTGTATTTGTGTGAATGTGTGTTAGTGTGAGTTAGTGTTAGTGTGTGTGAGTTTGTGTTAGTGTGAGTGTGTGTTAGTGTGAGTGTGGGTTAATGTGAATGTGTGTTAGCGGGAATATGTATGTTTTTTGTTGACACACAACCACCATCAGAGATCCCGAAGGACCAATCACATCCTACTAAGGACCAGTCCCAGGGTGCCCCTCAACATGCCAGCACAAAACATCCCTCCGTCCAACCGCCTCTGTGTTGGGGGGGAAACAATGCAAATGACAACACAGGGGAGTCCTCATCGTCTGTCACTGCCTAGAGCCCGGACCCCCCCACCCTCACGCACACTTTTCGTACCTGTCAGCATCTTCCCCAAATCCTAGAAATGGTTGAATGCATGTGTGTTCCTTCTTTGAAAAAAATTGTGTATTTATTTATGCAGACTTGGATGTTCACAAAACACCTTTCACCCCCCCAACCTCTACCTGGTCCTCATCTCCAGGCCTTCTGTTTTGTTACTGATTCATCTGTCGTTTGCCTCCGTGACAAAACAGCTCATTAACAGAATACTTAAGACAGAAGACAGCTTTTCATGTGTGGTTTTTATGTATTTTTCTCTCACTCTCCCCTCTGCCAAATGACCAAAATCCTTCAAAGAGTTAAAAGCATCTGTTTTTATCCTGAACGAGTACACAAACAGAAATTCTCTCTGTTATTAAGCACTAATGAACACAGCTATAATGACACTGGTATAACTACCCTGGAACTGTGGCCATGCCTTGATAACATGAGTCTGTGTGTGCTTCTGTATGTCTGCTTTCAGTTTATGTCTGGTCAATAATGTCACTTAACTATTAAACCAGGAATATTCCTTTACCCAATTTGGTTTAAATGTTAGCATTTAAAGTAAAAAGCAAAAATCTAGAACGTAGGGACCTACAGGATTTCTGTTCAGTAGACCTACACCTTTGAGTGGACTTACTGCCACTAGGGGGCACTAATACAGTGAGTAAAGTGATACATGTGATTGACAGGTAATAACCCTGTTAGGTTTAGATTATTAATCAATTGGTATGTGACTTCTAATGTGTGCACAGAATGGCGTAATATGGCTGAAGGATACTTTCTTAGATTTACAGTCACCCAATGCTTTTTTTAACTGTAGAAGAACATGTAAAGTGAGTCTAAAACCTTTTTCTTTTTCTAACATAAAGCCAAAATTCACAATATTTGACCGTTCATGTTATAAAATTATTATATCAAGTAATGGTGTAGGTACACCTGGATAAGGTGAGGACAGGTGCGAAAAAGAGAGAAACATTTATATGAATCAAAAATAAGTCTTGCGCAAATAATTCTATCCTTTAATCATATGATAAAATCATAAAAGATATAAACCAAAAAGCACATTACTGCATTTAGGCATTTTTAGGTATTTTTGTTACACCAAAATGCACATCTATTCATAATTGGCTAGAAGTAAGGCTTTAAATGCAGAGTACATTTTATGTAAGTAATAATAAATCAGCAGGTTAAAATCAACCGGATTCACCAACCAACCTTTTTAAATAGGGTTGGTAAATTAACAAAACGTCTTCACACATCCATCAGTTCACAGCCAGACTGCATGTGTATATGTGTGTTTCAGTAAAAGCAAACAAGATGTTTCTGGTTTATCAAGGAGATGGCTTTTCCAAAGAGGTGATCGAGCCTGATGACAAGTTCAGACACACACACACACACACACACACACACACACACACACACACACACACACACACACACACACACACACACACACACACACACACACACACACACACACACACACACACACACACACACACACACACACAGACACTATTCTGTCCCTGAACACCCGGAATGGGCTGAAACCAGAGCCAGTACCAAATGCCTGTTCTGCAACACCCTGATAACTTTTCTTTTTGTCCTCAATCCATCAACACTGGGTTGTTTTTCTTACCACTTTCAGAACATCTGTCTCTCTCTGGTTTTCTGTATCCATTCTCAAAGTAATGAACCCGTTTACTTTAGCTGCGCCAGGAGTCATAAATTTAGGATCAAGTGTTTTTGTTGAATATTCTGAAGGACTGCTCCTTGCATCTTCTTGTGAACTTGCCGGACTCAATAAAGGAATAAACCAGAGCTTCTTTCTTTTTAAGGAGCTCACCATGTCTCTGCACTTTCATGCTACTAACATGTGTTGTCCTGCTATGCAGATTCTGGTTGAGTTGTAGCAGGGAGCTAGTGGTCGCGTCTCCTTGATGTCTTGTAATTACAATATTTTTTTCTGGGTGTTTTTCAGGTGCATTTTTAATTTATTTTTTTCACTCTACAATACCTTCAATGTATTAAAAACTGTCACATACAGGGTTTTATTTTTCCAAGCAAACTGCTAGTACTGTGTTATCTTCAAACCTTGAACTTTTTTAACTGAGATTAATTTATCGGTTGCCACAATAATGTTGGTGTATGTGTGTGTGTATTGACAGGCCTCTCTCTGCCTCTTTCAGTTGGTGTAATGCTCACTGTTCCCTTCTCCTTCTGGAGTCCAACCAGCTTCCGGTGTAATTCTATAGGCTCTCCATCCCCTGGGGACCACAAAAAAACTATCCTGCTACAACAAAAGCATGTTTTGTTCCTTGAAAGTATTTTAAACACATACCAGCGCTGTTTGGAAGCTGGCCAAGTATAGGATTCCATCAGTGGCACCCCCCTGCTCCCTTCTCCATAACACATGTTAGCAGTATCCACTGTTAGCCTCCAGCCATAGATGTGATGCCATATCACTGCTGTTGGAACCACTGGCAAACTGGCTCCAACATTCCTGCCTCGAGAGGTGTGCCAGGACTACACACACACACACACACACACACACACACACACACACACACACACACACACACACACACACACACTGGGTATGCAGGGGCACACTCATTTTTAACTCTACATCCCCTGCTTTCACAAATCTAAAGGAATGTATCCAAGAAGGCTAAACCCCTATTTATTCTTCTCTTTCCCATCACATATGATTATATGCTGTGGCTTTCCAGCCAGTCCAGTCCAGTCTGGGGCGGGGCTGTACTGCTTAGCTTAGCGCAGGTCATGTAACAATAATAATCATCTTGCAAATGGCCGCCAAGCTAAACAAATGAATTAGCACAATACGTCTTTCACTGGCCTGGACTTCCAGAAGGCAGCTCCTCTCCGTGGAGGCTTGCTGGGAGTTTTCTGGGAGCAGTGGTGAATTCAGCAACCACACCCTGGGCGGGTGTGTGTCTCCTAAATGAAAAGCCCTGTAACATGGCTGCTCACGTCAACTGGTGCGAGCATCTTCGTAGACCTGTCATTTCCTCTAAGCCGGGTTGCTTAGCTCATGGTCAGCCCCTATCCGAGTCCGCCAGGCTGACAACACATGAACGCATCCCTCACCGTCCCTAAATTATAGATCTTAGAAAAACCTATTTGCTCCATTGGTGTGGTCCACTGAGAAACCAGAAGACGTGTATGAAGTGACCCCCCCCACTACCTCACACACGCACATCTTTTAGGGGTGACGTAAGTGGCTCTGACACATAGGGGCAGAGGTCAATCTGAAGTTTACGGCTTTCTGAACCAATGACCCTGCCACTACAAAACATGCCTTCACACTCAGCTACCTAGCTGGTACAGTGAACTCAGGCTATAGAGTGCAATTGAAGGAAAATTTGTCATCCAATGGTTTAAAGCAGTTTATGTTCAGCTAATTCAACTAATATCCGGAATCCTGCATCAGTGATTTAGCCTTGGGCTATAGGAATATTTTCATAATCAGGGAATCAAACATGGACATCGTAGACATAACCATATTTCAGTCATACTAACAAGATCTAATTTTGAAGATATTTTATTAGCATATTTCCCTCAACCTTTTAGCTTAATCCCTGAGTCGAAACAGAGAGACAGCAGAACACACACACACACACGCTCACACGCGCACACACACAAACCTACATACCCACACACATACACACCTACATGCACAAAAACGAATGAAGATTCTCGTCAGCAGCGCAAACTCCCTTGTCTATGTAATGGAGTTGTATTTACATTAGGGAGATTTAGACGGAGGCACTCGAACACTTAGTCCCCATTACACTTCCTGGCCTGCCTGTTAAACCTGGGTGCTCTGCTTGTCTTCTACACCAGGTGACAAAGACCAGGGGCCTGGAGGAGGACAGACCTGTGATGAAGTCTGCTGATGGAAGCCCTCAAGCTTCTCTGAATGTCTAGTTTCTGACCAGTCTGTGTTTTATTGTTATACCAACCTGTCTGTCTGTCAGCCTGTCTGTCTGAGTACTGACCACAGGGAGGGGTGTTGACTAATTGCGCAATCCTATGATGGCTGTCAAGGTGAGGATTGTCTTCCCATCACATGGTCACAGTTAGCCGGAAGCACAAGGTTCTGAGGATAAGCACGTGGTGTGTACACAGGGAGCTGTGATGACACACAGGTTGTGCCTGATGACACCGAAGTGGATCACAGGGAGGCCAACATCTCCACGACTTGACTGAAGAGTGCCACTCAAAATGGCAGGCTGGTTTATTTACGCAGCCACCATCTCAGCTGTCCTGTCGGACACTTCAACGCGGTCTCTCGCTCACCCAGACATGCACCAACTGAAACGATATGCCCACTCACACAGCCCCTCCTTCCACCGTCTCATAGCTATGCTTCGTATGCACTCCTTCAAAACCTCCTTTTCATCTTCTGTTCTTCCTTCCTCTCCACACCACTCAACAGTAATACTCCCCTATTTGCAACCTATTAACTACAGCAAGTGTGTGTTGTGTGTGCGTGTTCACGTCGAGAGATAATGCTGCTGGTGTGCTGACACTCTAAGAGCATTCAGCTGGTGATTTGCATATTCCAACAGAGAATCACACCACTGCCCCCCCCATTTCCCTTTTTAGGATGGCACGCTTGATGCTCTACTTTCTACACAGGGCAAATGAACGCTATTGTGTATAACAATCCCTTTCTCCCTGCGCCTCCTTCCTCTTCTTGCTCTCCTTCTGACACCCGGAGACATTTGCATGTACAGACAGACAAGGTCCAACAGGCAGACATCCACCGGCTTACAGACAGCAGAGCTATCCAATGGAATTGCTAGCCCCCAGTATCGAGCTCCTCCCCATCAAGCTCCAGCCTCCTGGTGTTGGGTCAGGTCTAGCAGGCTGATGGGTAAAGGAAGCACATTGTTTTCCTGTGAAAAGGCTTTCGCCCCGGCCTGCATACCAGCCAGCACTCAGCATACCAGCGGATACTTTGAAGATTACTCCGGTGTTTGCCTTTGTCCCCCCCCCCACCAAGAAAGAGAGACAAACAGAGAGGGAAAGATACAAAGAGAGAGAAAGAGAAGCAGTGGAGAGAAAGCAAAAGCAACGCGTCTGTAGTGAGGTAAACGCGGTGTTTAGCGTGTGTTGACTCCAGACACTCTACCATACTTGCTCTAAAATGGAGGCATCTATGTGACAGCATCTAAATATTAAACTAGGGAAGAAGACTGATGGTAACACTGTGTAGAACTTTATCTGTTATTAGAAACCAGAGAAACACGGTCCCCTGGCTGAGCTCTGACGTCAAAGGCCTTTACGGTGCAGTGTTCATAGCAACTATTCAAATGAAAATGATAATTCAAAGGGTTAATTTAACTAAATGTGCCGATAGTGAGTACAGTTAATCCTAAACTAGTAAGTGGGAGTTTCTTTCTATCAGGTCTGTTTCAAAGCATTACAAATTAATCTGCACAGGACTAAGCTGGATGAACCCAGAGGAGGTCAATCACATTGTGTTGCCCGGTCTGTGTGTGTGTGTGTGTGTGTGTGTGTGTGTGTGTGTGTGTGTGTGTGTGTGTGTGTGTGTGTGTGTGTGTGTGTGTGTGTGTGTGTGTGTGTGTGTGTGTGTGTGTGTGTGTGTGTGTGTGTGTGTGTGTGTGTGTGTGTGTGTGTGTATTCGAGTGTGTGTGTGTGTGTGTTTGTCTGAGTGGAGAAACAGCAGCAGGTCAGATCTGTTCCCCTTGCTCGGTAATCGAATCTCTGCTTTCTACTTATCTATTCACTGAGCACCTAATGGTTAAAATCAATTACAGGAGGAATGCTTTACACAGGCAAGCCTGATAATGAGAGAGAAAGAGATGGATGAAGGATGGAAGAGGTGGAGAGAGATGGAATTAGAGAGAGAGGGAAAGAAAAGATGAGGGACGAAAGAACAGGGAAAGAGAGATCAGAAAGGCAGAATGAGAGAAAGAAAATGAAAGACAGCGAGGTGGAGAAAGACGGAGAGAGATAGAGAAAGGATCAGGCAGCAGGTCAAGTCTGAGGGAGTCGCGATTAACTCCCATCGATTGGTTAATGATCAGGATCAGGTTTAGGAAGGGTTCAGTCCCTGTTCATCCCTCTCAATACCTTGATAGCTTTATATTAGGGGACGAGCATCAAATCGTTTGCGCATACATTCAAATGATTTCATTTTCACTGCACTAATATCTCTGGCAGACATATTGAATGTCTTGGCTAGCATTCAAGCAATCATTTAAACATCAGATTGTTTCAAGCACTTAAATGAATGCTCAGAATTCCATCCCTAAAAAAACCCTCTAATTGTGTCATGTAATTGAAGCCCTGGCTGATCAAATTAGACCAGAGAATCAGAGGGCATAATTGTGGAGGATGACTTTCCTTCAGCTTCATATTAATAATGTCCACGCTAACGTCTGTTAGCCTCTAGCTGTTCCAGCATGGTCCTTCAGCTTCATATTAATAATGTCCA
>JACXGM010034622.1:0-11923 GCA_016801145.1 Umbra pygmaea | reverse complement strand
TCTCTCTCTCTCTCTCTCTCTCTCTCTCTCTCTCTCTCTCTCTCTCTCTCTCTCTCTCTCTCTCTCTCTCTCTCTCTCTCTCTCTCTCTCTCTCTCTCTCTCTCTCTCTCTCTCTCTCTCTCTCTCTCTCTCTCTCTCTCTCTCTCTAGAGGTGGGGAGTAAATTGTAGAAACTGTTCACCTTCCTGACATGGTTAACAGACAGTTGGATCTGTTCATGCTTGTTTACAGTAGTCCTGACTCCAGCTGTGTAGATGCATAGCGTTGCTCATCACTGCCACACACACAAGCAGCTGCTGTAGGTCCTGTGCCCTGGCAAGTCCCAGGCATGAATGCAGCAACTCAGTAGTGTTACCTGCCCCATCACCAGGCTAGGCAGACCCTCCACGGCTCTCTGGTTCCCTGTCGAGGTGTTTTTGTGTGTGTCTGTGTGAGTGTGTGTGTGTTTTCTTGAGGGTAAAATGTATTCAGAGGGATAGTGTTGATGGTACTCAAGTATATGATGGTGTCTTTCACTCTCGCTGCTATCTCACATCTATCACCCCTTCTATTGGCTCTCCCTGCTCTCCTCTTTACCTCACTCTCTGGCCAGTGTCAGGTGTATGACAGGACAGTGCTGGGGGGCTGGCAAATGGCCATCAGTGTATATGCATGACAACGACATCGAAAGTCAGCTGTCTGTCTCTACAAGAGGCTTATCCTTTCCCCTTTCTTTTCACTGAGACAGCCAACGCCTCCACCATGTTACAATACAAATACAATAGAAAACAAAATCACAATCACATTGAATCACTAACTACATTTACACATACTTACCATCATTACTGCTGATACCTACACAGAGTTGAAAACCTACACAGAGTTGAAATACAATTATATAGAGTTAGTTTACCTTTATTTTACCAGGCAAGTTGACTGAGAACACTTACTATTAGATAAATAGCCAGTGTCAGTGTAGTGAACGAGAGATTAATTTCTGTTAGAGTGCAGAGGGCAAAGATGTCCTGCTAGGATGTGAGTGAGCAGCTGGCTAAACAAACTAACAGTTTGCCACAGCTACGGAGAGTGAAAGAGCAGTGTTTGGATGACCAAGTCCTGTTTAAGTAGCTGTGAAGAGAAAGAACGAGAGTAAAAGATCCAGGACATGATGAAAGTGGCTAAATAGAATTGTTTATCCTGGCAACATGTGAACTATCCTTCCAGTCAAGTGTTTAAGGGGACTGAGAAAAACAAGCAAATACAAGGTGTTTATTTTCAGTGCTGCAGGTGCCTGTTAAAAGCTTATTGGTTTTAGAGGCACCAGTTTACTTCTAGAACAGAGTGAGCAACCAGCTCCTCTTCCACTGAGAAGGACGAGTGAAGTTGAGAAGGATTCATGTTAGAGTTCCAGTGCTAATGTAAGGCGGTGACGTGTTGGAAGTCCTTTACCCTACATTTCCATCACTTCAGTGTTAAATACTAACCTGGGCATCAATGCAACTCTGCCTACTATAGTATCCAGAGTAGGGTTGATAAATGAGCCTACTTCCCAGGTACAGCTAGAATATCAAAAAGAGAGGTTTGCTTCCTCTGCTGCCACTCAGTCTTTTGGATTTTTTATATTACATTTTCACAAGTTCATTTTTTTAATAGGAGATGTAGAGATCATGAGGAAAACCACAGTAGCCAAATAACGCATTGATATGAAATGATTATGAAAGTACTAAAGGAAGTCTGATGGTGCATTGACCAGTTCTACAGTTTAAGGATATACAGTACGCTGGCAGACGGACATTTATCACGGCTTTGTGTGTGTTTCTTTACTTCACTGGTCAATTTCCATTTGTTTCAATTTTGTTTCCTAGATTTTATACTTGTGTTTGCTGTGTGTTTTGTTTTAGAGTTGTTGTATTCAACCAAATGCATTGTATAGGACCTGAGACAAGCATTTTAGCTGCACATGTGACAACATCTGCTAGAATGTTTGTGAACAATACAATGTTGAACTTTGATATTTGATCTTGAATTTGATACATTATAATTCTTTTACATAATGAAAAAAAATCATTATTTTAAATAATGACAACAGGTTATATAATGTACACAGTCTCCATATATTATTGTAGTCACTGTGTTTATACATCACCCTCTGTTATTGTTTTCAAGGACCTGTCTTTAAAATTATGGAAATTGTACCAGTAACACTTGCCAGTTAATATAAAAAATGTTTTACCATTGTATTTTCTACAGTGTATACAGCCTGTTGGTTAGAGCGTTGGGCCAGTAACACAATGTTGTTGGTTTGGATCCTCAACAAGGTGAGAATTGGCTAAACCCTACTGGCTGTTGTGAGTTGCTCTGGAAATGAATTATAGGTGCTGATGTGGTATTTGCGTTGGGATACCGCAAAGTGAATTGATATTCCACACGTTGCTCAGCACCTGTCAGTGATGGAGGGACCAGAGAAAACCAAACAAACAGGCCAATTGGTCAATCAGGCAAACATAAGTGCTGTGATCAAATTGTTTCACTATTGTTTAATTAAAAATACAGGAGTTTTGATGCCGATTAGTGAAGAATCTGAGCAATATTGCAATATTTTGGAAAAAACATTCCTGTAAGTATATCTATTTCTCCCCCATCACTGAGCTAAGAGCATGGCTATGTGCGGCTGCGTCCGTGTGTGCCAGGTCATTGAGATGAGTGGTGCCGGGCACCTGGGGGAGGGGCCTTTCTCCTCTTCAGTTTCTCCAGTAGGCCTCCACTCCTCATGCATTATGGAAGACATTCAGACTGCAGACCAAGTCATTATCTGAAACAGGGACGGCAGAAGGGTCAATACACCGACTGAAATAGCACTTTACTTTCAAAGTTAGGATACGTTATTAGGATGTTTATTAAACAACCAACATATTCTGTTGTTGTGTGCTGTTATCTCTATTCCAAATCGCTATCAGAAAATATTGTATTTCGCTTAGTAATTTAGAAAGAGTTTTTTAATCTAAGACTATTTTAATCACATATTTGACTGGAATACATCGGATGAGGGATATGAAGTGTGTCACTGAAAAAGCAGGAACAACTCAGAACAGTTTGACAAATATTCATCGGGTGCATAAATCATAATGTTAAATATTATTCTAGTCTACACCTGGTCCACATTTGACACTTCATGTGTGGCTTATAGGCAAAGGGCTTGTTTGTTTTCCTAAGTGTTCTCCAAGGTATGGTATAACCGGAGCTGTGCTGGTGGCGACCGGCCTTGCCGATGAGCTCACATTGTGGCTGGAGGTTGACCACTGCTTACTGTAAACTGTCATTCAGATAATTGAAGGACTAGCACGTTGGTTCCCTTAACACGGCGGCATGCCTGTTTATGCCAACTCTGAATGCTCTACCCCCCCCAACACACTTCAAAACGCTTCACTAATGCTCTGCATTGCCAGGAAGTGACAGCGTTGAGTTCAACCTCCGACCATCCAAATGATCTCAATATGGTTGCCGGTTGTTAATGAAGTCACCCTGATGTCCTTCCTTGTATTGGAGTATCAATAATGAGATTTATATCCAGGCCATGGACAGCATCAGCGCTGGTCTCTCTGTGGCCTTGATTCAATTACAATTACGGGCCCCAAAGAGGCTCTGCACCGCCTCAAACCCCTGGGTCCGTTTCCTATTGCAGGAGGTCATGCTTTGTGTTTCTCATTGTCTTGACAAGAGCTTCAGAATCCAGGGGTCTTGTTGCCTACTAATCAGATGGGGTTTGGAGGTAAAGGAGAGAGGATGGGGGGGTGACATGGGGGTCACAAGTGTTTTAGGTTGAGTCCCTCCAAACCCCCCCTCCCCTTCTAAATGTTAGTTCCTCGTTTGTGTCCAGTCCTTTTATGTGGAATAGCGGGATCTTGCCTCTAAAGTATCTGTTCATGCCTCCAACCCTTCTCTTGTTTCTATCTCCACAGACATTGTTAATTAGCTGTTGGATTGGATGAAAAGGGGCCAGAGTCAAATCCAATTGACTAATTTGGTTTCCTCTGACCATATAATTCAGGCCATTACTTTCATTGGTCTCTGATGTGAGACATTTCAGAAAACATCCTCTCATGAAACGAGGAAGAAGTGAGGCTGACATCTGTGTGGGGCAGCCTTCATCTAACCCTCGACTAGGCTCATTCAGGGTGAGAACTGGCCCAGGCCAGCGGAGAGGGACAGAACGCTACTGTACCTCTCTGTTCCCATGTGAGCAGGATCTGTCTGACACAACCAAACGCTCTGCTTCTGAAAGAGGCACTTTCTTTCCACATGGTAACACACAAACATGCACAAACACGCACACACACGCACACACACGCACACACACACAACAAACTGAGACAGATGCTCCAGATCTTTCAGGCAGACAAACCCCTGTGACGTTGTTGAGCACTAGCAACCCCAAAAACAAAGTTCAAGGCTCCAACATGAGATGACAGGACCTGGTTGTGATTGGAGGTCTGCTAATTACCCCACTGGTTAAACAGCTGCACAAGCTGATGTGATTTGGGGGGTGGGGATGTGTGTTTATGTGTGTGCTGGTGTGTGTGTGTGTGTGTGTTTGTAGATATCCAAAGCTTTTTTCAGTGCTCTGTGATTGCTCAGTCTGTCTGAGCTCCAGACAGCATTGTCACTATCAAGGGGCTAATGAAACTCACCCTGATCAGCAGCTGTAGCTATTGTGCTTGAAGCCTTCGGTAGACCGATATGAATCCTCCGTTAGACCGAGATGAAGCTTTCGTTAAACAGAGATGAAGACTCCGTTAGACAGAGATGAAGCCTCTGTTAGACAGAGATGAAGCCTCCAGTAGACAGAGATGAAGCCTCCGTTAGACAGAGTTGAAGCCTCCGTCAGACAGAGTTGAAGCCTTCGTTAGACAGAGATGAAGACTCTGTTAGACAGAGATGAAGACTCTGTTAGACAGAGATGAAGCCTCCGTTAGACAGAGATGAAGACTCTGTTAGACAGAGATGAAGCCTCCGTTAGACAGAGATGAAGCCTCCGTCAGACAGAGTTGAAGCCTCCGTCAGACAGAGCTCAAGCCTCCGTCAGACAGAGATGAAGCCTCCGTTAGACAGAGATGAAGCCTCCATTAGACAGAGATGAAGCCTCTGTTAGACAGAGTTGAAGCCTTCATTAGACAGAGATGAAGTCTCCGTTAGACAGAGATGAAGCCTCCATTAGACAGAGATAAAGCCTCCGTTAGACAGAGATGAAGCCTTCGTTAGACAGAGATGAAGACTCCACTAGACAGAGATAAAGCCTCCATTAGACAGAGATGAAGCCTCTGTTAGACAGAGTTGAAGCCTTCGTTAGACTGAGATGAAGCCTCAGTTAGACAGAGATGAAGCCTCCAGTAGACAGAGATGAAGCCTCTGTTAGGCAGAGCTCAAGCCTCCGTTAGACTGAGATGAAGTCTCTGTTAGACAGAGATGAAGCCTCTGTTAGGCAGAGTTTAAGACATCAAAGATAGACACACCTACATTATGTGTCCTCCTTTATGTTGGCCCATTCTTATTGATACTGTACCACCACTGGAATATGAACAGCATTTCTCTGTCATAACTGGATTTCTAAACCTCTAACATGTCATTGGGTCATTGTGAGAGGTTCCAAATAAAATATTAATTGACTGAAACCAAATAATTGTATGGCATTTTGTAAATCCCAGCATTTTGTAATGTGCCATTCTATAAGCAACTGTGTTGTTGTTCAAGGGATGAAAGCTGACATGCGCTGTGGTCCAAGGTGTCTCACCGGTGTCGGGGGAAAGAACCAGTGGAAAAGCAGCATTGGTGTGTGCTTGACCTTTCAAGTGCTTCAACCTTTATTCTTTTAGAGTAGGCTGGCTATCACTGACTCAGCCCTCAGGGCGCTTAGTTGTCACAGTTCAAAAGATACTGACAGAGAAAGCAATGATAGAGGCTGTGAGTCTGCGTCTATACCTTTGTGAGCCTTTGTCTTCAAGTGTTTATGTGTGTTTGTGTGCTGGTTTGTGTGTGTTGTGTGAAGGGCAGCAGAAAGATGTTCTCTTGTGTGCTTGTCTGTGTCTGAATACTGACCTCTCAACTATATTAAACCACAGGCTATCTCTCTCTCTCTCTCTCTCTCTCTCTCTCTCTCTCTCTCTCTCTCTCTCTCTCTCTCTCTCTCTCTCTCTCTCTCTCTCTCTCTCTCTCTCTCTCTCTCTCTCTCTCTCTCTCTCTCTCTCTCTCTCTCTCTCTCTGTGTGTGTGTCTCTGTCTGTCTGCCTGCCTGCCTGCCTGCATGTCTGTCTCTCTCTCTCTCTCTCTCCGTCTGTCTGTCTGTCTGTCTGTCTCTCTCGCTCTCTCTCAATTTAATTACATTTAATTCAAATGGGTCCTTTTGGCATGGGAAATCAGAGTTTACATTGTCAAAGCAAGTAGAAAGTTAGAAATTGAAATAATAATAATCTCTTTCTGTGCATTCATTTCTTCTTCCTTCGCCTATCCTTTTGTCTCTTTTCACTTCCAGGCGCCTTTGTTTTCACATGCCCTGCTTCTCAGAGAATATGCTCATATTTGTGGCTTTTGGTTGGCAGGAAATTGTACTGGTGCTGTCAGTTTTTCAACATTGACTTACCTTTTATCTGTTCTTATTAAACTCTTCAGTAATGTCCTGCTTGTAAATGTTAATGTCAAAATAATATACCATTTAGTGTTATGTGGCACAAGCAAATATTATCTTCAATGCTTGAAGTCTTTCACTAGCAAATTGCCTGCCATTGTTGTGTCCCCTTAAACCTGAAGTCCCTATACAGGCTGTATAGAGTACGCATTTGAAATGCAGACTTCAATGTTAGTGATATAGCTCTAAGTACTCCTCTAAATATAGATATTTGTATGAAAAGGAACATAAGATCAATCAAACAGTTTGGGCTTTGAATACCCGCAATAGGAGCGGTATACAAGGAAAGATGTTAGAAATCAGTTCTAAATAGCCTGGTCTGCCCAACACTGCTCTTCTGCTCCCTGCTGAAAAACAGAGATGGCTATCTACACTGAGGTCAGAAATGAAACATGTCATAGCAAATTACAGCCATGTTGTTTGAATTACTTCGGCTTGCTCCTAAAAGCAGACGGGGAGCTGCAAAAATGTGAAAAGCTAGTTTATTTAGCCAGTCAGCGAGAGAGAGAGAGAAAGAGAGAGAGAACTAAAAGAAGCCAAGTGTTTTCTCTGGAACAAATAATATCACTGGGCTGACTCATGGGCTGCAATAAAAGACCAATGAGGATGAAGCCCAAGTCATTCCTCTGGCTAAGTTTGGAGCATCATTTACTGAAAACTGGCCATGAGCCGCTGTGTGCAATAATAACCACATCCTCCAAGCATCTTCAGGCCGAAGGCCTGTTTTTATAGCTGGGAAGCAGGGATGGGCAGTCCGGCAAGCGCCTGCTGGAGAGGAGAGAAGGAAGCTCTTTCTAAAATCAGGAGGGGGATGATTTGAGTGACTGGCTGACAGAAGGGCCTCTCACAGGGGTCTCCAGCCCACAAAATAGTCAGTCCTATCAGAACGTGTTGTAAGATTGAAAACCGGAGCTTCCCTCCTTCACTCAGAACGTTCCTGAGGAGGTCTCCAAGGGAAATGTTGGTTCCTAGAAGTGGACAAATGCAGAATCCTAAAATGGGATTTCAAGACACAAATTATCAGAAAACATAAGCCAGAAAGAAGAACAAACTCTTAAACAGGAGACAATTGACCCAAGGCTTTACTATTGACTCTGCCTTATTGACGGTAGAAATAATTTGTGTGCCTAGCGTAACTTTGTGTCCTCTGACCATTGACATATTAATTTGGTCCTTAATTCAGTAGTAGATACTTTATGGACTATCTAAGGAAGAACATTTTAGAAAACACTTATACTGTAGATCCCGTTCCAGTAGTTAACATTCGGATTGTGTTTGAAGTAGACACGGTTGTTATGAGAGCCATACGGATGACAACTTGACCCAACTCACAGATCCAAGCGTGTTTGAATGGAACCAGTGAGGGAGAGAGATAGGAAAGGAACCAGGCTTTACTGGTAGGGTAGGGCTGCGTATGGTACCTTCAACGGGATCTTGACCCTTATCTGTAAGCAGAGGTGCTGTGGGCCCAGTTATGAATGGAACCAGGGCTTTTCCCACAGAAACATACAGTATCACGTCTTTGACAAATTCACACACACCAACGCATTCTAATGGCAATACGTGGGTAACCGTACATAATGGACATTTTGCCACATTACGTTGTTAGGCTTACGATATGGCCAATCAAAATGTGAGTTTTTTTATGTTCTACCGGAACAAGAATAGATCAATCGTATACAATTTAAAGTACTTGGGGAAGGTTCAGTACAGGGATAATATGCTAGGTTAGTAAGGTTAAGGTTAGGGTAAGGTGAGGTTAAGTTTAGGGTAAGATTAAGGTACACTGACCTTTTTACGTTATGTAAACCTACGAAGCTTACATTGTCATGCATCCAGAAACGCACACACGTGTACAAATGTTTTGTTTTGTACGGTTTTGTACGGTTTTGTACGTATCGCCATGAGAACAGCCTGCACACACACAGATTTCCACTGCCTCCAACTGAGCAGACTAACCGGAATATTCTGCAGAAGAGCTTCCACGGTTACTCTTTGAAGTGACTCCAGACTCTGGGCGTCACAGATGTACACTACTTCAGGCACTATTAACAATCTCCACTGAAACACATCAATATTTTAGTGAATTTATCTGTCAACCATTATATCATGCTTTCTGATATATGGTTTCAGTGACGTGTAATAATGCTTTTTCAATGGAATGCCAACTGGTATATAAGTTGTCAGCAGGCCAGGGAAAAAAAACCTTTCTCTTGAAACTACTTTGTGAAAAGCAACAGTGTGTTTTAGAAGACATCAGACCAACCAAGGCCTAGAATCAATCACTCTGCGTCTGACAACTCCAAGGATGGGAAATAAATATTTACGCTTAGCAAAATTACATCCAGCCCTCGTCTGCTCCTCACCATACACCCAGCAATAGCATCTGTCAGACCACAAACTGTCCCCTACTTAGAGCAGCGAGCTGGGGACCAATGTCTGAGGCTGACAGCAAACTCATACACTCCGGCCAGCACGGTAGGGCACGTGCATACACACATTCACACATGCTAGGGTTGGGACAATAAACACAGTATGATCCATACTGTCCATAAACACCACTTATCACAAACATTAGGCTTCTATAGTTCTAGATTTAACCTATGTTGGTAAAATGTAAAGTTTGAAACAATCCAAACCTAGTTTTATGTGGTCATATACTAAACATCTTGAGGGGAACATGTTTTTGAACGTATTATTATTTGTAACATTATCACATCAATTCTGGATTAAAATGTCTTAAAAACATATTCGGTGAATATTATTACTAATGTATCATTATTTTTATGGTTTTCACATTGATTCACAATTTTAAGCTATTAGAAATACCTGGGGTGAACATTGCTGTAAACGTATCATTATATTTAGTGTTATCATTTTTTCAAGGGGAATCAAAAATATAAAAAATAACAAGTGCACAATGTGTTCAATGTTTCATTATATTTCTCATTATCCCTGTCATGATATTTGTCTATCTTTAATGTGCAAACAAGCTTTGGCAGAAACACAGGCACACAAACACAAATCAAAACACATATCAACACACATGCACAGTGAGGGTCTAAGACAATGCTATCCATGTGAGGTTTGTCATGTGGGACATGGACCTGCATCCCTCTCATCTATAATTATGGGAATATTTATTTTCCCTTCTTCCCGCTGGTATGGATTTATGTGGCGTGGTTTTGGACATGGTTGACTAGGAAATGCTCTATCCCAGAGAAGAGCTCCGGGTTGCAAAATAACTTCATTTGTATATCTATCGCAGGCTGTGAACCCGCAGTTGCATGATTCAATGAAATGTGAGTAGGTGGTGATATGTACAGCATACTGTATACGTATAGAGGATGGTGTGTCTGTGTGTGTGTACCTGTGTGTGTCTGTGTGAGTGTACATGTGTGTGTACGTGTGTGTGTGTGTCTGTGTGTGTGTACGTGTGTGTCTGTGTGAACGTGTGTGTGTGTGACTGTGTGTGTGGTTCCTCAAACCGCCTGGAAAATATGATTTATTTATATGAAAAAACAAATACTTGATGTGTTAATGAACATGTTCATGACTAGCATGACCGTCAATAAACTAGGACTAAGCCACGTGGTGAACGTGTGTGTGTATTTACAGGATAATGTGCGATAATGTATGAGTTTATGTCAATGTGTGTGTGTTTACAGCGTAATGTGTGATAATGTATTAGTTTATATCAACGTGTGTTTACAGTATAATGTGTGATAATGTATGAGTTCATAACAATGTGTGTTTGTGTGTGCTTACACCATCTACACCACCCCATCAATAGCATACAATATTTTAGATCTTGCTAGCTGTCAATATTCCTCAGGCCTCAGTTATCACATTGGCCTGCCATACAGCCATTTGGATGCCTTCTTTCCTCCCTGTCTGCATCCTTAAATACTCCACATGCCCTGTGTAGTGCCCTACATTAGACCAGAGCCCATAGGAATTTGTCCACTAAATGGGGAATAAAGTGTGAATGAGTAGTGTAGCATTATGACAAATGGACCGGTTGGATAAATGGTCATCTAAAGACTAAATGGAATATGTTATGTAGAGTGTGAGAGCGCCTCACCGGTCTTTAGCTCAGCAGGCTAGTGTAGCTGGGGATTCAGCAGGGACACTGATTGCTGCCCAGCGGGTTACACAGACGGCTTGATGACGATGGTTCCCTGAGATGCACCGTGCTCTCCCAGTGTCATCTTTAGCACTCACACACACACCCATTGTCGATAACGTGCATGGAGGAGCACACACACACACCTCATCTCTCTATCTCTCTTTCCTTTTCTGATTAGAAATGTTATTTTGACGGGCAAATCATTTTCAGGAGCTCCCCTGAGCATTGGACGAACACCCTCTCCACTTTGGACTTTAGCTCCACCCCCCCCACCCCCGTTGCTGGGGACATTTTGCTGATGTCTGCCCACACTACTGGCATCCGTCTGTCCCAGGCCACTCAATGCACTTGGCACCCAAAACTCCCCCATCTCTCTGTTCTCTCTCTCTGTTTTCTTGTTTCCCCTTCCTTTCCATCCATCTTGACACAAACGCAGACGATTAACAGAAAAACGGAACAGAGAGAGATAATGGCGTACGTCCAGCCGAGCTCTGCTAATCAGCGAGCATCGTGGGAAAAGCGCAAAATGAGGACAGGAAAAACAGGCCATTGTCTGTGGGAGATTAAAGTCCCCGAAAAGGAGGCATTGTCCGGCAGAGGGGATAAATCTTCCTGCCGTCACTCAAACCTGAATTCAATTCTCTTTGGCTTTTCTAAAAGGGGCTTATCTCCGACTCAATAGCTTGTTGCGCTACAAGCTCAGAGGAATGTATTTGGTGAACTTCAGTTCGCTGACACCTTATAAATACCTAGAAAACAGAAGGAACAGAAGACGGAGCTGAGGGAGAGGAGAAAGAGGAGTCAGGCAGAGGAGGAGACATGGTGAGGAGACAAGGAGAGGAGACATGGAAAGGAGACGGGGAGAGCGTGGAGCATTTGAAGTTTGTGCATTTTGGGGGGAGATTGTTTTGTTCCTTAGAGAAGTGATAAAGAGGAGGGGTTATGAAGATGGTTGACCGGTACATCATTATTAAACAAGGAAAGTTCATTCTCTCTCCTTTTCTTCTTCTGCACACACACACACACACACACACACACACACACACACACACACACACACACACACACACACACACACACACACACACACACACACACACACACACACACACACACACACACACACACACACACACAC
>JACXGM010034621.1:0-11924 GCA_016801145.1 Umbra pygmaea | reverse complement strand
CTTCATGATGCTCTCTGTGCTTTCAAAGGACCTCTGAGACTATCACAGAGCAGGTGCATTTATACGGAGACTTGATTACACACAGGTGGATTCTATTTATCATCATTAGTCATTTAGGTCAACATTGGATCATTCAGAGATCCTCACTGAACTTCTGGAGAGAGTTTGCTGCACTGAAAGTAAAGGGGCTGAATAATTTTGCTCGCCCAATTCGTCAGTTTCTTATTTGTTATAAAAGTTTGAAATATCCAATAAATTTGTTTCACTTCATGATTGTGTCCCACTTGTTGTTGCTTCTTCACAAAAAATTACAGTTTTATATCTTTCTTTCTATGTTTGAAGCCTGAAATGTGGCAAAAGGTCGACATGTTCAAGAGGGCCGAATACTTTCGCAAGGCACTGTATATACAGCTTTGGAAAAACTTAAGAGAGCACAGCAAATTTTTCTAATTCAACCCCATTGAAAACCTCTGGATTGTGATCAAGAGGAGGATGGATGGTCACAAGCCTTCATAATTAAAGAATTGACACCATTTAATCACATGCTTAAAATAACTGTTAAAGTATAATACATATTTGTTAAAGTGAAAGGTCACTATAATGACAAAAAAGTGCCACAATATTTTGTTGGGTCTGACACTCACATCAGGCAATGTGTATATCAATGAAATGTAAGTAAAAAACATGCCAATGGGTGTTTATGGGATTTACCATTTAGATTAATACCAATCTCTCAATATACAAAATAATGTTTTGCTTGATTTTGGTATTTCTAATGTAGAATACAAATAATAAAAAATGTTAATTATTTTGGGAGATATTCCTAAGGACCCCCTGAAGTAGCTCTGCTGACCCGAATGAAAAGCCCTGCCTTGTGACATTCTTCAACAAAAAAAGTGGTAAAACCGTTTCAAGAGTGGGCAAAACTCTATTAAATCTAAACAAGGAGTTGGATCCTTATAGTTTAATTAGTATTTTTCAATTACTGATAAAACAGTTTAATGATGTCTTTCTCTTAATGACTCAAAGTATAGTATGTAAGGTGGTTTCCATTATCTGGCTTTACTTTTTTTGAATATGTGCAGTAAAGAATAGGTTATGCGTAATTCTGATATCGGACATGTGAAGAACAACCCAAAAGTCAGCTAGAACATCGGGCTATGTATGTTCCCACATCAATAGAAAAATAAAATTTTATTATATTACAGATTTTACAGTTGACTCGTTTTGTGGTTTTGCCTCTATATTCCAGCAGTTTGATTTAAACTGACAATGGCGTTAAAGTAGAGACTGTCAGTTTAAATTTGAGTGTATTTTCATTCATATCTGATGAATCGCTTAGAAATAACAGCACATTTTTGTACAGTCAAAAAAAGGGTGAAAAATATTTAGATATTTGATTCACAGGAGTCAGTTACTGGCTACATGAGGACCTACGTAGTGTCAATGCAAGACAAGATGTCAATCATGATGCTGATAAATCATAAATCAAACACAAATAAAATAGATGCATTGAAATTAACTTTTTGGTAAGAAAACAATAAATCCTTGGTTAATCAGGAAAGGCAAATAACCTGGTAGACCAATGAAGACTTCTACAGTGGATGACCAAAGAATCCTCACCATAATAAAGATGAAAACAACAGTGTTGTCCGACAGAATAGGAACACCAGGAGTTGGCTGTAAATGAACTAGAGGCTGGACTGCAAAGGGCAAAAACAGTAGTTATCCTCAAAATAAAAATACCAAAGAGCCTGCAGAGTTCTGGAAAAAATGTATTGAGATAAATATTAATATTATGTTCCAAAATGACAGAAAGAGAAGAGATAAAATGAACTGGCATACTAACTTATCTGTAAAATGAGGGGGTGTTTTGCTTTGTACAACTTCCACTGAAACTGGCACACTTATCTTTATTGCTGGATGAATTCTGAAGTGTACAGATCATGTTCTTACATGGTTCACAGTTTATCGATATATTTACCTTTAATTCAAGCTGACCTACTGCATCTCTTAGTCATTGTTTCTTTTCAAATTCAATGTACTGTACTAGCGAGCCAAAACTACAAACTTGTGTTGCTTCCATATCCTTAAAATACATTAAAATCAGTCTTGGCGGTTGACACTGATGGACCCAGATGGGTTATATGGCACGATAACACAGAAGACACAGCCAGCTTCTTGGAATGATTTCCTCATCTCCACCTAGTGTCAAAAGAAAGAAATACACAACATTACTGCTGTATTGCTAATAGTATTCCCTGACACTTCTAAAAGTATATGAAAATAGTCTCAAGAAGGCAGCATCCAACTTAAAATAAATGCCCAGAATATTATTATATTTAGGTGGGGACCACTAGTGTTATTATTAGCCTTGTTCTGTGTAGGTGGTTCCCCCAAAGCGTGCATGGTCTGGGCAGGTGGTAGAGTTTTTCTCTGGTTGGTGTCCACACCCCAAACAGAACAAATATTAGACCTCCCAGTTATGATAGCAAAGGTGGTGGGGACATGAAGTTGAAAGACCTAAGCTGCTTACTATTGTAAATAATATTGAACGTTCCTGTCTGTGTAAGTGAGTGTTTGCTTCCAATCTTGCATGAGCTTTGATTTCAGCGTAAGATCATGGTTCCCCACAGTTTTTTTGCCCCTCACTTCACACACCCGCCCAATCAAGTAAAGAAAATTAGGGATGATAGTGTTTTTACTTTATAACAGTGCAACTGTTCATAGGTTGATAATCACTGGACAACAAATCTTCGCAAAATAATTTCTTCCTGAAAACCTTTAGGTGATTATGATACAGCCCTTCAAAGTGAACACAAATATAATTTCTGATTGATTGCATCAGACAGTTTCCATATAAAGTTTTGAATACAGTATATTGTGTAAGTGCGTAATATTTCAAAGGGCTTTTATTCCGAAAATCCACAATTAATGTTTTTGAAACTTTTTGTAAAACTACCTGGGTTGCTGTGTAATTTATCTGATGTGAAAGGAGTAATTAGAAGCAGACAGTTTCCTTGTAATCAATTTTGGAATACAGTATATTGTGTTATTGTGTACTATTTGAAAGGGCCTTTATTCTGAAAGTCCACAATGACACTGGAAGTACCAGTGCACACAATAGGGGAAATATTGAACATGTACAACAGCAGGAAATAACGTGGTGGCTGGCTTGACTGTCATTTCCAAAGTGGCGGCTGGCTTGACCCCAGTTGCAAAGAAGAATGGGAGATACTGCCCATAAGTAGGTGTGCCAAGCTTCTTTAATTTATGGTAAGCCAGGTAATTCAGTGATTTCAAACTGTTTAAAATTCTAAATGTTTGTGGCAATGCTGCAATGAGCTGGTTGTACGTTTGAGCTGAACAAGTTTCCCATGTAATTATCTAGAAAAAATATTCCCATACTTATTGAATTGTCTTTGACAAACATGATACAGTATGTTTGTATAATGTTTGATGTTGTATCATGTTTGTACATTTTTTCTATAAAATAATCAGTTTACCTTTAATTAAAATGTTTGAGTTTAGCCTTAATATTTGCTATAATATGTAAAATATTAAACAAACTTAAAATGAGATGAAATCACAAACATAGATTTCAATAAAATAATATGTGATGGGTTATTTAAATGTGATTTTCATGATCAGCAGACAAAAATCTCTCTCATATATAAACACACATATACATACATATATACACATATATACATATATATCCCAAAAGTTTTCAAGAAACAAAATGTTGTTGCCCAATGTAATCAATCATCTATATCGTAACATCAAAGCGGCTGAAGTATGAACCACAATTTTGCTCTTCCATTGATTCCATAACACATAAAGGAGTGGTAGATAACCTAGTTGTCATACTGTAGGGCCATTAAATGAAATAACACTTTCTTAAATACCCTATGACGAAATTACTGAGTGGACGAAGTAAAATGTGTTCTTCAGGTTATGCTGCTGTACTTCAAATTCTTACCAGTCTTTCTTGGTCCAAACACAAACCGACCACAGCACCACCACTGCCAGGTAGCTTCACAGCCGAGCCAAACTAAATAGCAAACCATGAGAGTTAAGAAAACAGGAAGTGCAATTAAAAGTCAAAGTTGAAATAATCTTGTAAATTATAACATCAGTTCTACCTGTTTTGCCAGTTGCACCATCTTTAGATTCCCTGGTCCCAAACAGCCATCTGTGTACACAGATCTGTCGAACAAAGATTGTTCCCACTTAATTGGTTTCCATTTCTGAGTGTAATGAGTTGACAGGACATCTAATCGTATTGTCTAAAATCATCTTCTTTCAGCCAGTTAAATACTCTTCGAATGTCAGCTTGTCTTTACCGTCGCAGCTCAAAGTTGTCATCCATCAACTGGCCCAACCTGCTCCAGTCCTTGCCTTGCAGTGCAGTCCTAAGGAAAGCAGGAGAAAACAAGAGTTTCATCACCAGGTTAAACTCACTACAACCACATTAATTAACTCCAAGCCACATCGTGAAACCTCAGCACCCAGTTCACCATCAGAAATGTTCATTCACAGTGGTTACAACAGACAAAAATAAGCTTGTGCAAGTCTGCAAGACACTAAAGATGGATATCATCTACACATAATTGCATTTTCATCAGTGGATTGATTACCTTAAACCACACATTCCTATTAGCTAGATATTTAAATAATGGTAATGCATGACAACAAATGTAGAAAAGCAGACCAAAAACCAGAGGTTTGCTGTTCTACAACCCATAACAAACTTTCACTGATGTTGTTCGTTTATCACTTCCGGGGCACTGCTGCCAATGACCCTGTGTTTCTGAACTCACACACAAACCTGGCTTGATCGGTGAGCTCAGCGAATGACTTCATGGCTTCAACCACTTCAGTTTCTCCTAAAGACAAACAAATAAAAGGGCCAATAACAGATTTTACGACTGTAGGTTTGTTTCGAAAAGTCTGTCTGCTAAATGTCCAAATGCAATAGAATCACTTCTTAAGGGTAATGCTCATGAAAAATAAACATATCAGAATCTATGTTTTGTTATAGTGAAACATTCACTCTGTTCGTCAAAAATGAATGTTTATTTTTGATATTTTTTTACAGAATCAAGGTATTTGCTGCCTCTTTAACAAAACTGCCATCACAATCACAATCTGTCCCCCAAGGGCGGGGTTCTGTATATTGTACACCCCCTTTGAGATGCGCGGGGTGGTACCTCCTCAAAGTGTACTATAGAAGAGAGTGTAATCGGGAATTGATTCAAAACGTGGCTAGTGACTATGAATTCATAGTTGGGCAAAGCCACAGAAATTATGCACATTTTGTAGTGCAGTCAGAACATTTTTTTCCAACCCCAACATTTATATTTATAGTTGGATATTTTGTGATGCTTCACATGTTTTAAAATGTTTAAAGGGAGGGCCAAAGCTGAAATGGAGGGTGAGTTACACTTTTAAGTACATTTACACATACTCAGAATTTTACTTTTTTGTTTTTAAAATAAAACAAATATATAATCACAAGTAGTGTACACTACAAAGAAGATGCTAAACAAGCACCAAAGCACTTGCTCGTTGACCTAATTTAAAACACCTTACGTTACATTACTTGAAATCTGCAATTTTCAACCTGTTTATGGCTCTGAGTAAAAGAAGGCATTTCTTTTTTTATTCTTTTTTTAACCAATAAAGTAAAGGATACCAAGTGAAATTCCCAATCAAAATGACCCAAACCTGACAACCACTGCCTGGTGTTGACAGCGTTTCACTAACTGTACGTACACACCGCCACAGACTTGAGCTTCCAAAGTTACCGGAAGTCATTCATTTTCAATGGAAGCCAGCTTCTCTCAGCTGCAAGGACCGGCAAAAAAAGTTTTGGGCGTGTTGAGCGACCAGAGCGTCAAGCAGAAAAGTTTAAGTTTGTTCAACTTTATGGTAATGAGCTATGACGCGGTTAAGCGGCTAACGACCAGCAACCAATTGAAATACAGAGGTCCTGTGATGACGGTCCTGGAGTGTGTCATGAACCCAACTCTCCCGAGTCCGACGTCGACGTCTTCTCCACAAATACAATAAAGCAGCACCAAACACAACTTCCCGATGATCCATAATGATCCAGTGATTCACATATGAGGATGAGTTCAACTCTTATTGGAAATATGTTCCCTCAATTTAAGCGGGAATGCAATTCATTTGCTCACGATAAATTTAAGGCTACGTATGCTAGTCCTGCCCTATTTCTTACAGTCTGATCATACCACGTCAGAGCGGCCAAAGTGCCCAAAGCGTCAAAAGCTTTCCCATACTTTTTTGACAAGAGTCCTTGACAGGGCGTCCAGAGCTTCTTTGGAAGCTCAAGTCTGTGGCGGTGTGTACATACAGTAACGCTGTGAATGAGAGCTTACCGTTAAGCCAGCGCTGTCTTACATTGCTGTGAATCCGACCCGAGTCACTGGGATCATTCAGATATGCTAACCAAAATGTTGGCAGGCTATACATGTCCATACAAATGTAGTCCCCTGTGTATTCAATACAAACATGAATATGGAAAAGGTGAAATATGAACAGCAACTAAAAATGTTACATGATGCCAAGGGATTCACACGTGCCATTGCGAAACATGCAAACAGCCACACCTCTAAAGATTAAATTCCTTTTAAAAATAATTATCATGAATTCACCATTATCATTGTTGGCAATGATATACTGGTACTGGAAGTCATTATTATGCCAAGGAATAAATAACATTCATATTCATGCACCATAACACTTAAACTGCATATTTCAAATACCATAGCCTTGTTCATCCATCAGGTGTTTGCTGAAGTCCATGTAGACCAAGCCCTCATAAACCTACATCAGAAAATAGACATTTCTTTCAAAGAAGGCTGTGCACTGTGCAAAACCGATTTGACTGCTATAGAGACATGGTGTTCAGTAAACTACGTAATGCTTTACACTCTAGTTCCAAATATACTGTGCTGGCTCAAACATTGCTCATATAACTTTTAGTTATTTAAAAAAGTGTTCTCCAGGCAGTCATTTAAGTCATTTGATTGGTTGATTAAAAAAAACAGAGGGGGACCCAACATTTAGTTTAATTTTGATTTATAATTACGATTTATTTATATATATAAATAAATCGTAATTATAAATATAAATAAATCGTAATTATAAATCAACATTAAACTTAATATGGGGTCCGCCCTAAGTTTTGAATCTACCAATCAAATGACTTCTGCCTTCAAGGTAGATCTGACTGAAGGAAACTTTTCAATAACTAAAAGTCCTATGAGCTCAAACATTTACATTTTATTTTTGCAGACTTTTGTAACTACAGTGGATATGGAACCAAGCCAGCACGCTTCAGCTTGGCTAACTCTGCCCGGCACTATGAAAAGGGGATTGCTGTTTTTCATTTCAGACCTGCACAACTCTATCCTGAAGACCAGCTGTGATGAAGAGCTCATCTGTCTCAACGTTGAGGATGAAGTTGGCCCTGATGGGTTTAGGAAGGTCCTAGTACAAACAGAGTGACCTGCTTACTCACAGGATGGCAATTTGACACATATTGAGTCTCGAGATGTCATTTTTCTTACACTGTCTGTGATGTTGTAGAATTTCATAAGACACTTCAAGGTGGCAGAGACTATTGCACTGTTAGAGAATGGAACAAGCAGTCATAACAAAGGGGATTGAAAAGGTGCAAAACAAGGCAAGAATGAATGATTGACAAAATAGAAAAAATAAAGCGCTTACCTACTTCCAGCCAGGCCCTACAAAAAGGTGAAAAAGCATTAAAGGCTGACATAAAGGGCATGAAATACATTTAAGCTCTGGTTCTTTCTCAATAAATAGAGACGTGGTGGTCCATTGATGACGTTGATAGTCTAGAATATCAGCTGACTTCTGCTCACTCCAGTATTTGTATACGTCATTTTCAAAAATCGAACTTTGGACAAAAGCTAAGGGCTCAGTAAGAAATGGCAATTTTATGTTGTATTAAAGTATTAAATTATGAAAATAATAATGGTGAATTGATAAATAGGTGTGCAATTTAAAGACGTTGTGATTGCGACTTTGCCCAGTGTCGGGCATATTAATCAATCACTAACATTACAGTAAGCCTTTTGACACAACATTGAATTATTCCATTCATACAGATCTACTGAATGTTGTATACACTTTCATAGACCCTTTGAAGTGAGATTAATTATTTAGCTTTTTGCATTATGTTAATGTCAACAGGCCTTTCATTAAAGACATTGTAGTGTAGACACGTACCACCTGGCGAGGAATGTTGGTATCGTACTTGAGGGTAAAATTCTGTTTCGTCAAAGCAATACTGCCGAAGAAAGAGCGCAGAGATTATGTATTTTCAACTGTAATCACTGTTGTCAGCTGGACATAATGGGCTACACTGAAATCGTCTCACCCTTGCTTTGAGCAGAACTGATAAAATTTCTTACAGGTCGCCTGAAGCAATCGTAAACCTCCCAAGTACCTGCAGATTACAGCATGATACATTTGAATAAGGTTTGAGGAATCATCGAGTTCTGTCACCAAGTAAACATGATGTATGTGTCGCTAATAAGAATTTTATACAGACCCTTCTTTACGACTGATACAGTATAGATCCTGCAAGCTTCCAAACTCAGTTGGGTCATTAAGTGGATGAGGCAGAAGAACCTGAAAAAAACAGAGCATTTCTTCATGGTTGAATAAATGCAAATGTAATTACAGGACACACTAAACATCTTGTATTGTCCTGCCACGAAGGTTCTCTGGAGTCAGGTCTGCTACCAATGTTTGACTCTCCACAAGTGTAACCTCAGCCCAGAAGTTGGAGATAGTCATGGCAATTGTTTTCCCATTGAAGCCATCTGAAGGATTCCCCATCAGTCCAACTCTGGAAGTAAGCAAAGTTAGATCTCACGTCAACAACCCATTCGTTTGACTTCTCATTAATGATTTGTCGAGTGGCACCATACCTTGCATATGAATAACATGTTATAGGGTTGACGGGGCTCTCTTGTTGCTGAGCAGAATAGTGTGCAAGCCACTTGGTGTAGTCTGACAGCTCCTGTGACATCAGAATGAAAAAACTTAATACAACCACATTCCTTCTGCTATATTGACAAGCCTTTTGTAAATGATTAACAACCACCTCTTCACATGATTTCAAAAGTTGCTACCAGTATATATATCATATCACACCAGCTTAAAAATATAATGTGTTGGTTCGAATATAAGACAGGTTTTCTCCCTGTAAATAATGGCCTTGTCTTATAATCAGGCTCTATACTTCTAAATGGGAGTAGACATCCACGAATACAGATGGCGCTAGACACCTGTAAAATTAGTCCCCTTTCTGAATGAAGCGCGCAATCAGAAATAGCTTAGAGTGAAGCCGCCTGAAAGATGGAGAGACACACTGATCGTCTCGAGCAAAGTGGCTCAAAAGTAGGTCAAGTTAACCGACAACTTAGAAGTTAAGATGCAAATTTTAAGATTGTGGTGATAAATGCAGTGCAGTCATCAAACAACTCTCAAGCTACCAAGAAATATGGTGTCAAAGAATGTCATGTTCTAAGATGGCGAGCCCAAAAAGACAGTCTTAAAAATGCGAACAGTCAGTAAAGCTTTCCGTGGTCTTCACAGCGGCCGCTTTCAAGAGATTTTTAAATGTATATATTGATAAAACATTATAAATAAATTCATGTTATGTTAAAACAACATTATAATTATTTTTAAATAAAATTACTTTATTTATAAAAACAAGCTTTGGTCTTTAAAAAGTACTGGTATTTTTCCAAAAATGAGTGATGAAAGGGTGATCTTATATTCAGACCAATACGGTATATTTTTTCAGGCATATTATGTTTTATTGGAGAAATACATAGGAAATAGTTTTTGCTAAGTGGGCTGTAGGTTGGATTTGAACCCACGCTGCAGCAGTATGTGCACTGGAGGCAACAGCTTAGACCCTACGCTATGTCACAACCATTTGAACTGAAGCTCAACACTAGTGAAACCATTTGCCTTGCACATTCTGTAATCGACTTCACAGGTGTCTGTGGGTGGGAAAACAAGCTACCCACCACTTGTCCAATGAGCTGGAACCCTGTTGGTAGTTTCATGCCAAACACAGGTAACTTCTCATCATTGATGAGCCACTCCTGAGTAAAAACACAAATAGAACCAAAGATTGATGAACGAGTACTTACAAATGTTGGTCATTGTATCGTTTTAGTTATCAATTTCATAGCTAGTATTGGGATCGGTGCAGTTTTCAAGTCAAAGAAATTATTCATTAATAATAGACTTCTTGATTGAATTGAACTAAATAGAGCAAAAACCTAAACATTGCGTTATTCTGACGATAGTCCTTACTGACCCAGAACCTGCCAAAGCTTCTGTCTTGGGCTTTAGGCTGCAGAGTGAGGAAGTCTGAGAGATAAGGCAGCGTGGCTTTGCGAATGCAGTAGAAGACTACACTGGCCAGACGTGATGCCATTACTCCCTCTGGTGGCTTCTCAAGGAAGCAAGTTATTCTATAATATACACAGACAGATTTGATTGCATGACAGAGGCAGAGAGTAATGTCAGACCACCAACTTGTACGCTGGTATGATGTTAAGCCAAAAATGAGCGTTGATGCTGCCTACCTGTGTGTGTCAGGGCATACTTCCACTATACCCCTAGAGCTGCTTTTCTCTCCCTGCTCTAGCTCATAGTATATTGCCAGCTCTCCAGGCTAAGTCAAAGAGAGAAACACCAAACTGTAAAAACGGCAAAACATTTTCTTATAGGTCTGGCCTATGTAGATATTTTAACAGAATGTTATCTTACCTTGGATCTGAAGAAACGAAGAACCTGTGCAATATCAAAGTTTTGATCGGCACAAAGCATATCCCCTGCAATCTATCCAAACACACAATTGGAAAAGGATTACCACACAATGGAAATTTCAAATCCAGACAAATCGAAAATGATCTAATGACCCTGCGGTGTGCAGATTAGGAGCTTTGCCGTACCACCACAATATCGTCTTCCAGCTTGCGGCTGCGGATGACGAGTTCCAGGTCTGCCACAGCCCCTAGTCGGCCCTCTAGAGTTGTGCTTCCATCATTCACGACATTCTCTACAGGGAAGTCATTGGCTGTGGCCCAGCGCTCATAGTGCTTATACCTACAATAGGTGAACAGTCAAGCATGAACTGGTAAATAATTCAACATTCCCAGCTCATTGGTCAACAACTTCCGACACAATTTACTAAAATGTGAATAAACACGAGGCAGGAACAGTCTATGAACACAGCAACTTCTATTACTGTTATGACTTCTTTCTCTACTTACTTGTCTGCATTTGTGACCAGATAGACCTCACTGAACAACTGCCGTCTGGGGGGAAATAAATAGGCAAGGCAAGGCAAGGCAAGGCAAGTTTATTTACATAGCACATTTCTTTTCACAATGGCAATTCAATGTGCTTTACATAAACAGGAAAACATAAAAATTTAAAACAGATAAAATTAAAGCATTTAAAATAAAAGTGAAAAACAGTTCGAAAAATAGTACAGTTTAAGAAATAAAAGAGATTGAACGAACATATAAAATACAGTGCAATCAGTTCGGACTTAGCACAGAGTTCATTCAGTAAAAGCGTAGCTAAACAGATGTGTTTTGAGTGTGGATTTAAAGGTGACTACTGTTGGAGCACATCCGATTTCCTCTGGGAGCTGGTTCCAGCTGCGGCTGGCATAGTAGCTAAAAGCAGATTCTCCGCATTTTGTCTGAATCCTTGGTATCTCTAGCTGATGTAATCCTGATGATCTGAGTGGTCTGTTGGGTTTATATTCAATGAGCATATCTGCAATGTATTTAGGTCCTAGGCCATTGAGTGATTTATATACCAGTAATAAT
>JACXGM010034620.1:0-11924 GCA_016801145.1 Umbra pygmaea | reverse complement strand
ACAACATTAAGGGCCTGGAAATCCATGGCTTACAAACAAAGGTATCTATGTATGCCGATGACTCATGTTTCCTTTTGCAACCACAGTTGGAATCACTAAATAGCCTCCTAAAGGATCTCGATATCTTTTCAAATATATCTGGATTAAAATCTAATTACGATAAGTGTACTATATTACGTATTGGAGCTCTAAAAGATTCCGATGTTATATTACAGTGTAGATTACCAATAAAGTGGGCTGATGGGGATGTAGACATATTACGTATACATATACTATATGAAAGATCAAGTGGTATTCAAAAAAACTATTTAACAAAACTAGCTAAAATAGATCAAATATTGCTCCCCTGGAAAGGACAGCACCTATCTATTTGTGGTAAAATCACCTAAATTAACTCTCTCATTGTATCACAGTTAACCTATATGCTTATGGTTTTACCTTCTCCCAATGACATGTTTTTTAAATTATATGAACAAAAGATATTTAACTTTATATGGGATGGTAAGCCAGACAAAATAAAAAGAGCATACTTGTATAATGAATACGAACACGGAGGTCAAAAGCTATTGAATATTAAAGCATTGGATCTTTCATTAAAAGCATCAGTTATACAAAAGGTATGCCTGAATCCTAACTGGTTCACTAGTAAGCTAATAAGAGTATTTCACCCATTGTTCAGTAAGGACCTATTTCCTTTTCTACAAATTACAACTGATCATTTTCAGATATTGGAAAAGGAAAACATTTCTAAGATGTAATTATTTTTCAAATAAGCCATGAAAAGTTGGTTGCAATTCCAATTTAATCCACCTGAAAATAGGGACCAAATTTTACAACAAAGCAAAGTTGATTAAAAGCCTGTATACTTTGACAAGATGTTTGGAAAAGGAATAATATTTGTAAATGACATTATAAATGAAGCCGGGGGAGTGATGCCTTACATGCAGTTAACAAAAACGTATGGTGACGTATGCTCTTTACAAAAATATAATTAACTAACCGCAGCAATACCATATACTTGGAAGAAGAAAATACAAGGGGGAAAAAGGTCTGATCTTGTCTGTCAACCATGTATTAAAGATCTCACCTGGATGAGGAAAATACGGATAAACAAAGAAATATATCAATTCCATCTAAGAACAAAAAAACTGGTTGCTTTTCCATATAAACTACAAAATAGCTGGGAAGAAATTGTTGATGTTCCGATCCCATGGCATAACGCATTTGGATTAATATGTAAAATAACACCAGACTCAAAAATTAGAATATTTCAATACAAGTTATTTTATACAAAATATTGGCAACAAATAGAAATCTATACAAGTGGGGAATACAATCTTCCCAACTCTGCAGATTTTGCTCTGAGGAAGCAGAATCTATAGATCATCTTTTTTGGTACTGTCCTTATGTTGCTTATTTTTGGTCTCAGGTACAAGAATGGATGAATAAATGCAATATTTGTTTTGAATTAACTTTACAAATAGCAATGCTTGGAGACTTAAAAGGTAGTAGTCAAACAATTAATAATATGATAACTATTTTAGCAATAATATTTATCTTTAATTCCAAATTGGTGGAGTCATTGAAAATAGAAAGGTTTCATAAGTATGTGAAGCATCACATTACAGTAGAAATGTATATGGCAAATAGAAACCCAATATGGCTTTGGTTAAAAGATAGATGGACGGTGTTGGGTGTGGATGAGGTGTGGATCAAGTGAAACTGGGATCTGTAAAACGCACAAGATTTGTAAATATTGTAAAAATAACACAAAATGTATAAGCTAGAGATAAATAATAAAATGGCACAATGTAATTGGTCTCAACATTTGGTCACGGTTAGGTAAAGGTTAGGACGGGTGTAAAATGTAGAAAGCAATAATATAAAACAAAAAAAAGTGGGATTGGAAATGATGCACATTTTAGAACAAAGACAAAAAGAGGGATCTAATGAAGGCTCCTCAAGCAGAGGTGTGACCGTGGCCACTTTAAGATTGGCAGGAACAGAGCCAGTTTTAAGACTCTTGTTGATAAAATGTATCATACCTGGCTCAACTGATTCAATGATAAGTTTTAAATATCTCGGGTGGATTATAT
This sequence comes from Umbra pygmaea, assembly GCA_016801145.1. Classification (NCBI taxonomy): domain Eukaryota; kingdom Metazoa; phylum Chordata; class Actinopteri; order Esociformes; family Umbridae; genus Umbra; species Umbra pygmaea. The sequence goes on along the minus strand of JACXGM010034620.1, from coordinate 9,828 downwards.
CAATAGGACAGAATGATGGTTTGAGCTTGATAATCAAGTCCTTCAGTGACTCGAGGTTGATAGGATCAAAAACCTATGTAGCTATTTACGGAAAAATGAAATGCTTAAAATTTTGGCACAAAGTGAGCAGTTTTAGCATCTAATCAACTTGATTCAGGGGTGTGATGAGAACAGGTACAGAGGTCAACTGATCTCTTCCCCTGCAGTTTCACTCAAAAACATACGGAGGCCAATTTAAGGAGTTCAGAACGCATTGAAAACGTTTTTTTGTGACTATGATGTTTGGAAAATTACTGGGAAAGTGAGGGCCGAAGTGTCCCTATTAAAAAAAAAAACAGCAATTCTTCCCAAAAAAATAAGATAGACTCATTCTATTTTCAATCTGGCTTCCGACCACATCACAGTACAGAGACAGCGCTCGTAAAGATAATAAATTATATTCGCCTCAATACAGATACAGACAAACTATCCGTGCTGGTACTACTCGACCTTAGTGCTGCATTTGACACTGTCGACCATGACATACTATTTGACAGGCTGGAATACTGGGTTGGGCTTTCTGGGATGGTCCTAAAATGGTTCAGGTCATACTGTAGTGGGAAGTTAATGTTGTTCACAGGACCAAATAATGACTATCTCCACATGGGTTGAACAAGGCATGTTGTTTCTTTACAGATAACTATTCTAGTTGGCTGGCCAGAATGTTGAAGGTTTCCACAGTAAAATGTTTGTTCCCCCCATGGGGTGGGACAGTTCAATATCATGTAAATGTGTGAGGCCCGTTTTTTTGGAATGGTATTTGCACCAGTACGGCGGTTCCACAGGAAACGTATGTTTTCCCCCCTCGGAGGGGACAGTTCAATTTCATGTAAATGTTATGACACTGTTCTATTGTTGATTCCAAGGCTAGCGCCAGCAAGACTGTGCATAATTTGATTATGTGATGTGGAAGTCCCAAGCCTGTTTGTTCTATCACCGCTAAGTGAAGTTGTTCCATTTGCCATGCAACGGGGGAGGAGTTTTGGGGATCACCTAGGCGCGAAGGTTATATTGCTCTGCTGTTAGATTTGTGAGTTGAGTTCTAATCGTAAACCGAGACTCCGGGCAGCTTATTGCCCTAGATGTGTGTTTAGATCTCTAGGATAATTGTAGTTTGGTAGGTTGAAGGATTTCAGAAAGTGAACTATATTGGGTATGTAACTTGTATTTCATTGTCCGGTTGTAGTGTTGTATTCTATGCCCTGCAACTGGAACTAAATGTAATTTTGATTGTATACCGAGTTCCGTCTGAGTCTGATACAGTTATTCCCGGTAAACCTCCGGAGGAGAGTTTCGGGAGATGGTTGCTACCTCGTTAGCTGCATTCACTAGTAGTCTGTTCTTATAAGACACACACACTTTGCTAGCAAGCTATTCCAGGCTTCGGGTTGTAATCACTGAGTCTCGGCTACCCGCAGCGTCATCCTCAGCTGGCAGAAAAGGGTTTTTTTGTGTACAAGTTGACAGGGGAGTAAGTTCAGCCCACACCTGGGCATTCCTTATCCCTCGCCCCTATTGTGCAGTTCAGCTCCCAGGAAGCATTTCTGATTTTATGTGCGAGTCAATGTACCTTAGATCTTGTACAGCTGTTGCAGACGTTTACGTGATGACAGGTTAGCCCGTCCATATTGCATACTGAGTGTGACTCGGAGTGTTCCAGGTTAGCTACCTTGGCGGATCCAGAGTTCAGGCGGGCGAGGCCCTGGTTTGAACTTGCATAACTAACACTAACACATGGAGTCAGATTTATATATATTAAATATCTACGAGGCAACTAAAATCAATAAGATCATTCTCCACACTTTCTATTAAGCTATTATTTACCTATTTAATTCAGAACAATTATTAAGGGAAAAGGAAATATATAAATTATTAATGTATTAATTTCATGTGCATACTAATGGTATAATATATCTTTATTCCCTCACTACAATACCTAGAAGTGAGAGGTTACTATGTGAGTATAGGCAACCATAAGTCTGACTGGACATCCATGACATGTGGCATCCCACAAGGCTCAATTCTCACGTCCCTCCTATTCAACCTGTATATGGTCCTACTGAGCCAAGTAATAAGAACAAAACAAATTGAAATTAACAATTGGATGTGCCAAAACTTTCTTCAGTTAAACAAAGAGAAAACTGAAATCATTGCATTTGGAAACAAAAATGAAGTTCTCAAGGTGAAGGCATACCTTGATGCTAGGGGTCAAACAACTAAAGATCAAGTCAGGAACCTTGGTGTGATTCTGGAGTCAGACCTTAGCTTCAGTAGTCATGTTAAAGCAATAACTTTTAATCAGCTAGAGATACCAAGGATTCACTCAAAACACTGAGAATCTGCTTTTAGCTACTACGCCAGCCACAGCTGGAACCAGCTCCCAGAAGATATCAGATGTGCTCCAACAGTAGTCACCTTTAAATCCAGACTCAAAACATCTGTTTAGCTATGCATTTACTGAATGAAATAAATACTACAAACAAGATTGGTGACAAAGCGCAGCGCTGGCAGAGACCAAGCCTCACATGAAACGAGTCTGACTTTCTGCCGAGAACCCGGACACAGCTCTCGCTTTGGTCATAGAGAGTTTGGATGGCCCTAAGAAGGGACCCCCTCGCCCCATACTCCCGCAGCACCTCCCACAGTATCTCCCGGGGGACCCGGTCATATGCCTTCTCCAAATCCACAAAACACATGTAGACAGGATGGGCATACTCCCATGCCCCCTCCAGGATCCTTGCAAGGGGTAAAGATCGGATCTGTTGTTCCACGACCAGGACGGAATCCACATTGTTCCTATTCAACCTGAGGTTCGACTATCGGCCGAACCCTCCTTTCCAGCACCTTAGAGTAGACTTTACCAAGGAGGCTGAGAAGTGTGATACCCCTGTAATTGGCACACACCCTTTTTGGTGTTCCCCTCTTTGAACAGGGGAACCACCACCCCAGTCTGACACTTCTTTGGCACTGTCCCAGACTTCCATGCAATGTTGAAGAGGCATGTCAGCCATGACAGCCCCTCCACACCCAGAGGTTTCAGCATTTCTGGACGGATCTCATCAATCCCTAGGGCTTTGCCACTGTGGAGTTGTTTGACGACCTCAGTGACTTCCACCAGGGGAATTGATGACAATCCCCCATCATCGTCTAGCTCTGCCTCTAATATAGAGGGCATAGAAGTAGGATTCAGGAGTTCCTCAAAGTGCTCCTTCCACTGCCCTAAGTCCTTCTCCATGTCTTCTCTGAACTTTTCCCACACCCGCTGCTTTGCCTCTTTCACGGCAGAGGCTGCAGCCCTTCGGGCCCTTTGGTACCCTGCAACTGCTTCTGGAGTCCTCCGGGATAACATATCCCGGAAAGACTCCTTCTTCAGTCGGACGGCTTCCCTGACCACCGGTGTCCACCACAGTGTGTGTGGGTTATCGCCCCTTGAGGCACCCAAGACCCTAAGACCACAGCTCCCCACCGCAACTTCAGCAATGGAGGTTTTGAACATTGTCCACTCGGGTTCATGCCCCCAACCTCCACAGGGATGCACGAAAAGCTCAGCCAGAGGTCTGAGTGGAAAGTCTGTCGGACAAGGGCCTCCTCCAGACGTTCCCAATTCACCCGCAGTACCCATTTGGGTTTACCAGGTCTGTCCAGAGTCTTCCCCCACCCCCTGACCCAACTCACCACCAGATGGTGATCGGTTGACAGCTCCGCCCCTCTCTTCACCCGAGTGTCTGAAACATACTGCCTCAGATCAGATGAAACGATTATAAAATCGATCATTGACCTTCGGCCTAGGGTGCTATGGTACCAAGTACACTTATGAGCATCCCTATGTTTGAACATGGTGTTCGTTGTAGACAATACATGACAAGCACAGAAGTCCAACAACGAACAACCACTCGGGTTTAGATCAGGGAGGCCGTTCTTCCCAATCACGCCTTTCCATGTGTCTCCATCATTGCCCACATAGGCGTTGAAGTCCCCCAGCAGAACTATGGAATCCCCAACTGAAGCCCCATATAGGACTCCATTCAAGGTCTCCAAGAAGGCTGAATACTCTGAACTCCTGTTTGGTGCATATGCACAAAGAACAGTCAGAGTTTTCCCCCCAGCAACCTGCAGGCGCAGTGAGGCGACCTTCTCGTCCACTGGGGTAAACTCCAATGTAGCGGCGCTCAGCCGGGGGCTTGTGAGTATCCCCACAACCGCCCGGCGCCTCACACCCTGGGCAACTCCGGAGGAAAAAAGAGTCCAACCCCTATCCAGGAGAATGGTTCCAGAACCGAAACTGTGCGTAGAGAGAGGTAAGCCCGACCAGATCTAAATGGTAGTGCTCCACCTCCCGCACCAGTTCCGGCTCCTTCCCCCACAGAGAGGTGACATTCCACGTCCCCAGAGCCAGCCTCTGCTGCCCAGGTCTGGTCTGTCCAGGCCCCTGACCTTCACTACCACCCATATCTTTGTATGTACTGTAAATATTTCTGGTTAAAACAAATTCTGAAACATAATATTCCACTGTCATTGCAGATATGTAATGGACATTTCCTGATATTACAGTGCAAAAAGTCCAACAGTACCTACATGCATCACATTTAAATGTCTATTCGATTTGTCCTTGTAGCAGACATAATGATAAAAGATGTTGTAGACCTTATTATTGTATGTAAAATGATGAATATATTTTCGTGACCTTATTGCTTGACAAATAGGTTTCAGGAAAAGCAGAGATAGTTTTGGTCCTCTACTGGCAACATTTCAAATAAACAGCACATCAGTTATACAAAGCAATACAATACACTTTCACAGAGCTAAGCAAAATTCAGCATATTACTGTAAATATAACTTAAACCTTTCCTCCACTTTTTTAACATCAAATAAAAAATATGAATGGATTCATACAGTAAGCATATACAGTTATTTTTATAAAATTTTTCAATATTAAGTATTTTCCTGAGCCTTCTTTGACCCTGGAAAGGCTCAGTCAGTGTGGGCATTAAGAAATCAGTTTCAGTATACATTTTGATGTGTCAGTACACATTTTAATGTTTCAGTACACATTTAGATGTTTCAGTACACATTTTAATGTTTCAGTACACATTTTGATGTTTCAGTACACATTTTGATGTTTCAATACACATTTTGATGTTTCAGTGCACATTTTAATGTTTCAGGACACATTTTTATGTTTCAGGACACATTTTGATGTTTCAGTACACAGACATAATTGGCTGATATAGAGTGGGGAGAACAAGAATTTGATACACTGCCGATTTTGCAGGTTTTCCTACTTACAAAGCAGATAGAGGTCTGTAATTGTTATCATAGGTACACTTCAACTGTGAGAGATGGAATCCAAAAATCCAGAATATCACATTGTATGACATTAAATAATTAATTTGCATTTTATTGCATGACATAATTATTTGATCACCTACTAAACAATAAGAATTCCAGCTCACACAGACCTATTCGTTTTTCTTTAAGAAGCCCTCCTGTTCTCCACTCATTACCTGTATTAACCGCACCTGTTTGAACTAGTTACCTGTATAAAAGACAGATAATTAGCATTTTATTGCATGACAAGTATTTGATACATCAGAAAAGCAGAACTCAATATTTGGTACAGAAACCTTTGTTTGCAATTACAGAGATCATATGTTTCCTGTAGTTCTTGACCAGGTTTGCACAAACTGCAGCAGGGATTTTGTCCCACTTCTCCGTACAGACCTTGTCCAGATCCTTCAGGTTTTGGGGCTGTTGCTGGGCAATACGGACTTTCGGCTCCCTCCAAAGATTTTCTATTGGGTTCAGGTCTGGAGACTGGCTAGGCCACTCCAGGACCTTGAGATGCTTCTTACGGAGCCACTCCTTAGTTGCCCTGGCTGTGTGTTTCGGGTCGTTGTCATGCTTGAAGACCCAGGCATGACACATCTTCAGTGCTCTTACTGAGGGAAGGAGGTTGTTGGCCAAGATTTCGCGATACATGGCCCCATCCATTCTCCCCTAATTACAGTGCAGGCGTCCTGTCCCCTTTGCAGAAAAGCATCCCCAAAGAATAACGTTTCCACCTCAATGCTTCACTGTTGGGATAGTGTTCTTGGGGTTGTACTTATCCTTCTTCTTCCTCCAAATACGGCGAGTGGAGACCATAAAGCTCTACTTTTGTCTCATCAGACCACATGACCTTCTCCTATTCCTCCTCTGAATCATCCAGATGGTCATTGGCAAACTTCAGACGGGCCTGGACATGCGCTGGTTTTAGCAGGGGGACCTTGCGTGCGCTGCAGGATTTAAATCCATGATGGCGTAGTGTGTTACTATTGGTTTTCATTGAGACTGTGGTCCCAGCTTTCTTCAGGTCATTGACCAGGTCCTGCCGTGTAGTTCTGGGCTGATCCCTCACCTTCTTCATGATCTTTGATGCCCCACGAGATGAGATCTTGCATGGAGCCCCAGACCGAGGGATATTGTTAGAAAATTATTAGAAAATTATTATTAGAAAATTGAACTTCTTCCATTTTCTAATAATTGTGCCAACAGTTGTTGTCTTCTCACCAAGCTGTTTGCCTATTGTCCTGTAGCCCATCCCAGCCTTTTGCAGGTTTACAATTTTATCCCTGATGTCCTTATACAGCTATCTGATCTTGGCCATTGTGGAGAGGTTGGAGTCTGTTTGATTGAGTGTGTGGACAGGTGTCTTTTATACAGGTAACTAGTTCGAACAGGTGCGGTTAATACAGGTAATGAGTGGAGAACAGGAGGGCTTCTTAAAGAAAAACTAACAGGTCTCTGCGAGCTGGAATTCGTACTGGTTGGTAGGTGATCAAATAATTGTCATGCCATAAAAGGCAAATTAATTAACATACAATGTGATATTCTGGATTTTTGTTTTAGATTCTGTCTCTCACAGTTGAAGTGTACCTATGATGAAAATTATTGACCTTTTTCATAAGTAGGAAAAACCTGCAAAATCGGCAGTGTATCAAATACTTCTCCCCACTGAATGTACCATCAAACCGAAACAGACTAAAATTCCACAATGTTTTTTAAACCTACAACAAAAAAACATTATCATAATATTTACATAATTCCCAAGTGGTATTTAAACCTTGATGTCTCAAGAATATGAAATAATATATATATATTTTTTATTTACAGACATTTCACCAAAATTAAAGCACAGTACAGTACAAACACTGTGCACTGCAATAGGAATGCATTTCTACATTTTCTCCCTCCCAGGTGCCCCAAAGACCTTCCCTGATCCCTAACACTCCCAACCGTCCCACCTCCCGCAAAACCCACCCCCCCACACAAAATACCTAAACAATACAAATTATACAATATAAAAGCATACTTACAAATACATACATACATAACAAAATAATTACTCTTGATGGACTAAGAGCATTAAATACAGTTGTTTATATCAGATCTGATCTGAGGGGAGTCTCTGCAAGCTATTAAAGTATAAAATAAAAGTCTGCCATTTATCATAGAATTTTGAATGTGATCACCTCACAGAATACTTAATTTTATTGATTTTTAAGAAAAACAAGACATCGCTTAGCCACTGAGTGTAATGATTCAGTGATGAGGAACTGAGCCATAGGTAGGTTAGATCCACCCGGTGGCCAAACTGGACATAACTCCATTATTCATTCACTGTGTGTGTTGTAATTGTCCATGTGTTTGTATGCACTCCATTATCATCAGCTGAACCTTGTATTCCAATTAGTGTTTGTGTATTTATGTTTCCCTCTGACTGTTTGTCTTCGTGTGTCATTAACGTCTTGTTGCCTGGTTGTAAAGAGTGAGCAGTTGCAGCCGTTTCTAATCGTTTGGGATATGTAGTTGAGCCTTCACCTCGTTATGTGTCATAGCATATCTCCTAATTAAGAATATTGTTTGATTTCCATGTTACCATACGTGCCGATGCTACATATTACATCGTAGGTACTTTGTATGTCAGTTTTATTTGTTAGTCTCGTATGCTGTTGTTGGAATCTGCTCCTTCCTGCAATATTAAAACTATGGCAATAACTCCTGCATTCTGCCTCCTAACTTCCAACATCCAACATCCACCATCGTGACACTGAGAGACTAATGGGGGCTGACAAGACTTCCACTGCAGGAAAATTCTGCGTCGGGCCAAGAGTGAATTAAAGGCAAGGATATCTACATTTTTATCATATAATGAAAGAGAGTCCTCTGGGATTCCGAACACCGCTATCCCTGTGCATGGAGTGAGGTGAATTTGTAGTGTTTCAGATATGGTGTGAAATACAGGATTCCAGTAATTACTCAGTTTAGAGCAAGTGAAAAACATATGATAGAGGTCACATGGGGAAGAATAACATCTGTCACACACATCCTTCAATGCAGGATACATTCTAGCCACTCTGGACTTAGAGTAGTGGACTCTATTAATCACCTTAAATTGAATGAGTCCAAGACGAGCACACGATGTAGTAGTTACTTTATTGAGCGGTCTTTTCCAGAACTCCATTGAAAACCAGCCCTAAATCACATTAAATACATCTTGAGGGAACTATTTTGTAAAACTGAAATATGTCAAATATGAACGTATGAGAGGGTCAATTACGTTATTAGGGAACTAAATTGAAAACTCGAATAACGTTCAATGTGAACATTAGAAGATCATGACGTAGCATGTAAATAGCATAGTTTTTGGTAGGGCGGAGGTCGGGGATGGTGGACGGGCGTATGAATCCGCGACTTGCATGCCAGTGTTCGCGAGTTCAAATCCAGACCGGAACTTTTTGTGTTTTGTTCTACAGACACGCGATTGTCGGTTTTTGTAATGTTAACCCTAACCTTAATTCTAACCTTAACCTCAGTAACGTCATATCTAACCTTAACCGTTAGTAACCTCATGCCTAACCTTAACCGTTAGTATCCTCGTACCTAACCTTAACTGTGAATGTTGCAATATAATTTTGAACGCTATGGAATGTATGGAATGTTCTCGCATAAATCCGCTAAACGAAATGTACCGGAGCAACGTAATTCAAGTACAAAGATAGCCTAATAACAAAATGTGCAGTTAAAACGTAAAAACACCCTAAATAGGTTGGTATAGAACGTAATTTAGGTTTTCAAAATCTTTTCCTGAGAACGTAATTTGAAATAAATTCTGAGATTTACGGTTGTTGAAAACTCAAGACCCATTTCCCGCTCCTAAGCGGTTTTGGATATGTTAGCGGATACATTTTATTGACATAATCAAAGAATATACCCTTGAAATCCAATATCTCTGCTGAGTTCTTTGGGAGCTCGTCCCAGCGCTGAGTTGAGGGCAGGGGGGGAAAACAGCAAATTCTGCAAATAACAAAAGAAATGGGATAGGGGTAAGGCATATTTTGCAGCCAAGTTGGAGAAACTAGAAAATAAATAGATTTTCATAAAGGTTTCAGAAATGTTTTAATTTCTTTCCTTTTCCAAAAAGAGAAGGCTTTGTTGACCACAGATGGAGTAAAAATGTGATTGTTATCAAAAGGGCCCATAACGGACATGACAATGGAATAGGTAAATATTTTAAGTGTGGATAATACTACCGGATTACCAGTATGACCAGATGGAGATTATGGGAGAGCCAGCCGCGGTCGGTGGATCTTAATTGGGGAGGACGGGCTCGTATTACGCTCGGAACCGGAGTGAATGGAATGGTGCGCAACGAACAAAACCAATTGTTTTTTTGATTTGCACACATTCCATTCACTCCGGTTCTGAGCGTAATACGAGCCCGTCCTCCCCAATTAAGATCCACCGACC
>JACXGM010034619.1:0-11940 GCA_016801145.1 Umbra pygmaea | reverse complement strand
GCACCAATGCTGTGGTCGGCACCAATGCTGTGGTCGGCACCAATGCTGTGGTCGGCACCTATACTGTGATCGGCACCTATACTGTGATCGGCACCTATACTGTGATCGGCACCTATACTGTGGTCAGGATCGATACTGTGATCAGCACCCTCCATGTAAGGGTTTGAGGATCACTACTCTACATGCACATTTTGAGGTCAACCAAGGGAAAGACTAAAGCAGATGCCATACCTTCCATCTTTGCACATCACTCCAAAAGGGAAAAAAGAGCTCCTACACCAAGAGACAACTGTGCACCTGTCAATCTAGCTCAGATTATTACTGAGCACATTTACACAGCTAAAGCTGACACAGGTATATGGAAACTTTTTTGCACTTATTTTTGCACTTATTGTCTACTGCCATTACTCCAACAATAAAACTGACATGTATTCTTCCTACTTCAGTTACATCACTGATTAAAGAGAGTGACAGAAAGGAAAGAGAGGATGAAGAGAAACAAATCCTACCAAAGAGAGAAAGAATATTTCAGACAAGGACAGAGGGGGAATAGACATTGCCTAAAATATATTTAACTCAACCCAAATGTAATAATAAAGTAATTAGTTTTTTAATTAATTGACTTCGACAGTACTGTAATAGTTTTAAAAACCATAATGGGCTAACGTGTTAACTGTTGACGTTAGCTAGTTTTCCTCAACCACTTAAATGTTTATTTTATAAACTTACGCTCAATAACGTCAACTAAAATGTGTCCGTAATGCAGGTTTCAAAAGTAATTCAGATTTTAAAGTTATTACCTCAGTAAGGAGCTGATGAAACAATGCTTCTCTAAGGCGACACGAGTAGTAGGTCAGTTTGTCTGGAACTTTTGACGGTCTCCATGATCCGCCATTGCTGTATAAAAACTGACTGATGAAGTCAACGGAGATGACGCAACTCCCTCTCAATGACTCTCTAGCACACCTAAACAGAATCAACAACAATAATCATGAACAGTTATACCCCTTATGACATTAGCAAACACGTTTTTCTGTACAGATTAGAAAAATAAAAGCACAAATCCCTGTGAAACTACGTTATCGTAATGTTAATGCATGACGGCCATTTGTGGTGCATCAGTTGTCATTGTTGTAACGTCGACTAACGTTATGAAGTTAGATCTAATGTTAGCCAAAGTGCATTAATTCACTCGTTTTGTTACTAACGTAATATATTATTAAGAATGTGAGGTGTCTGTGGCATCATTTATTTACTTCTTAATCACAGTACGTAGCTATCTACCGAAACAAAGCTTTTGCAACAAACTTACTCTGGCTTGTTGGGGCATTGTGGATCTTCGGTGACAAGAAGAACAGAAAAGAGCGCTTTGTCTTCTGATTTCTGATTGGATCTTCGCCGACATGAAGAACTAGAAAGAGCGCTTCGTCTTCTGATTTCTGATTGGCTTTTCCACCCCCACCCCGACCCCACCCCTGCTCCATTGCCCTGCTCTCTCACATTTTCACAGCTACAAGTGCAAGTTTGTTTTGCACCAAATGTATCGCAAGAAATAGTAGCAAAGGCCAAGGCTCGCAGATTCGTTACTTTGTGATGCGATATAGCACAGTTTTGAGGTTGTAGAGACCGATTCGAGAGGTTGTGATCAACGAGTTGTGGTTGTACTGGATAAGTGTCAGTAAATTTACAGCACATATTTTTTTCTACAAGCTCTCGTGTTTTTTTTTCCATTGACTTCAAATTCAGTTCACATGTGTGAATATTTTATACAATTGAAAATTTTAACATACAAATACAGATTTTTGTTCTGCAAGTTCTCACATCATATTCTACAATTGCTCACATCACATCTACAAGTTCAATTTTAGTTGTACACGTTCTCACATCATGTTCTACAATTGCTCACATCACATCTACAAGTTCAATTTTAGTTGTACAAGTTCTCACATCATATTCTACAAGTGCTCACATCACATCTACGTGCTGTCACATTTTGCACCATATTTACCTTCATACTACTGTACCTGTAACACACACACACATGGACCTACAGTAGGTGCGTGTGTGTTACAGGTACAGCAGGTCCGCGCGTGTGTGTTACAGGTAGAGCAGGTCTGCGCGTGTGTGTTACAGGTACAGCAGGTCCGCGCGTGCGTGTGTGTTATAGGTACAGCAGGTCTGCGCGTCTGTGTTACAGGTACAGCAGGTCCGCAAGCGCGCGCGCGTGTGTGTGTGTGTGTGTGTGTGTGTGTTACAGGTTACAGCAGGTCCGCGCGCGTGTGTGTGTGTGTTACAGGTACAGCAGATCCACGTGCACGCATGTGTGTGTTACAGGTACAGCAGGTCCGCGCATGTGTGTGTGTTAAAGGTACAGCAGGTCCGCACGTGTGTGTGTGTGTTACAGGTACAGCAGGTCCGCGCGTGTGTGCGTGTGTGTGTGTGTTACAGGTACAGCAGGTCCGCGCGTGTGTGTTACAGGTACAGCAGGTCCGGGCGCGTGTGTGTGTGTTGCAGGTACAGAAGGTCCGCGCGCGCGTGTGTGTGTTACAGGTACAGCAGGTATGCGTGTGTGTGTGTTACAGGCACAGCAGGTATGCGCGTGTGTGTGTTACAGGTACATGAGGTATGCGCCTGTGTGTGTGTTACAGGTACAGTAGGTATGCGCCTTTGTGTGTTACAAGGTACAGTAGGTCCGCACGCGTGTGTGTGTTACAGGTACAGCAGGTCCGCGCGTGTGTGTGTTACAGGTACAGCAGGTCCGCGCGTGTGTGTGTTACAGGTACAGCAGGTCCACGCGTGCGTGCGTGTGTGTGTGTTACAGGTACAACAGGTCCACACGTGTGTGTGTTACAGGTACAGCAGGTCCACGCGTGCGTGCGTGTGTGTGTGTGTTACAGGTACAACAGGTCCGCGCGCGTGTGTTTGTTACAGGTACAGCAGGTCCACGCGCGCGTGTGTGTGTGTTTTACAGGTACAGCAGGTCCGCGCGTGTGTGTTACAGGTACAGCAGGTATGCGCGTATGTGTGTGTTAAAGGTAAAGCAGGTCCGCGCGTGTGTGTGTGTGTATGTGTTACAGGTACAGCAGGTGTGCGCGTGTGTGTGTGTTACAGGTACAGCATGTCCGTGCGTCTGTGTGTGTGTTACAGGTACAGCAGGTGTGCGCGTGTGTGTGTTACAGGTACAGCAGGTCCACGCATGTGTGTATTACAGGTAAAGCAGGTGTGTGTGTGTGTGTTACAGGTACAGCAGGTGTGCGCGTGTGTGTGTGTGTGTTACAGTTACAGCAGGTCCGTGTGTGTGTGTGTTACAGGTACAGCAGGTGTGTGTGTGTACAGGTACAGCATATTACAGGTACGGTCCTCTCTCAATTTAGCTGATGCTGAAACTTTAATTCATGCATTAATCACATCACGCCTGGACTATTTCCTGGACTAATGCCTTATTTCTTGGTCTTCCCAAAAAACTCATTGCAAGATTACAGTACGTTCAGAACTCTAGAGCAGCTAGAGTGCTCACCTCGACTAGGCGCTCTGCTCATGTTACACCTTTACTTCATGAATTTCACTGGCTACCTGTTGCATCACGCATCCACTTTAAGGTATTGCTGCTAACATTTAAAGCATTAAATGGTCTTGCCCCTCAATATCTGTCTGACTTACTCCACCCTTCCCGCCCTGCCCGGTCTGTACTGTACTACAATAATTTTATTCAAAGTAATTGAATTTTGTTAAAACATAATGCACATTAAATCATATTTGAGCCAACTTTCCCCATCGTGGAGAAGATATTTTGTTTATTTGTTCTGTTCACCGATGTGACATTCCTCTTCGCATTTTTCTATAGACTTTTGGATCCACCTTCTTCCACGTTTGTTGTGTCTCCCAGGTGGCTTGTGGCAAACTTTAAACCATTTTATGGATATCTTTCAGAAATGGCTTTATTCTTGCCACTCTTCCATTAAGGCCAGCTTTGTGCAGTATACGGCTGATTGTTGTCCTATGGACAGACTCGCCCACCTCAGCTGTAGATCTCTGCAGTTCATCCAGAGTGTTAATGGGCCTATTGGCTGCATCTCTGATCAGTCTTCTCCTTGTATGAGCTGAAAGTTTAGAGGGACGGCCGGGTCTTGGTAGATTTGCAGTGGTCTAATACTCCTTCCATTTCAATATTATTGCTTGCACAGTGCTCCTTGGGATGTTTAAACCTTGGGAAATCTTTCTGTATCCAAATCCAGCTTTAAACTTCTCCACAACAGTATCTCGGACCTGCCAGATGTGTTCCTTGTTCTTCATGATGCTCTCTGTGCTTTCAATGGACCTCTGAGACTATCACAGAGCCAGTGCATTTATACAGAGACTTGATTACACACAGGTTGCTTCTATTTATCATCATTAGTCATTTAAGTCAACATTGGATCATTCAGAGATCCTCACTGAACTTCTGGAGAGAGTTTGCTGCAGTGAAAGTAAAGGGGTTGAATAATTTTGCTTGCCAGATTTTTCAGTTCTTTATTTGTTAAAAAAGTTTGAAATATCCAATAAATTTCATTCCACTTCATGATTGTGTCCCACTTGTTGTTGATTCATCACAAAAAATTACAGTTTCATATCTTTATGTTTGAAGCCTGAAATGTGGCAAAAGGTCGAAAAGTTCAAGGGGGCAGAATACCTTCGCAAGGCACTGTAAATATATACATATTGTTATTATTATTAATTTTTTATGTAGGTATACTGTATGCTAAACTAGGAAGGTTTGTCCTTCCAGTTAGATCAGAGCACATTGTTGCTCTATTCCTGAAAACAGATCTCACTCATCTATCTAACAAAATCTTTGAGGTGCACAGGCGAGCATCTCTCCCACTCAGAGCGTCGCACCACCGGTGCAATAGGCAACTCCAGTTGGACCCGGGTATCCGGAGCCAGCTGAAGATCTGGTGGCTCAATAGGAGGAGGTTCTCCTCTGTCAACCAGCTTTGTAGGCAAGGGGCCCACACAACCTCATCCAACAAGGTCTCCTCTTCAGACTCGTTACTGGGAACAGTGTCTGCCAGTCTAGCTCTCCCTTGGTCCACGTGCCTCTTCACGGTTTGACCACCTCCAACGATCACTGTATACGACACTGGGCCTGATGAGCTGTGGATGACAGCAGGGATCCACTTAGGACGATAAGAATTGTTCCTGACAAACACATTATCCCCAGGCAAGAAACTCCTCACTTTACGGTTTGTGTCATGAGTCTGTTTCTGTTTCAGCTGCTTTTGCTGCACTTTTGATTTCACATCTGGCATGAGCAGGTCAAAAGCTGATCTAAGACTCCGTGACATCATCAACTCTGCAGGCGACAAGCCTGTTGTTGCATGGGGTGTGATGCGATAACTAAACAGAAACCTTGACAACCTGGTTTGCAATGTATCACCCTTCGTCTTCTTCATTCCCCACTTAAAAGTCTGAACAGCCCTCTCTGCCAAACCATTGGAGGAGGGGTGAAACGGCGCTGACCTCACATGATGGATGCCATTCTGCTCCATGAACAATTTAAACTCTGAGCTTGTGAAACAGGCTACATTGTCTGATACCAACATTTTTAGTAGCCCAAACACACTGAAACTCTGCCGCAGTTTCTCTATAGTAGCCTGGGATGTGGATGATTTCATCAGGTAGATGTCCATCCACTTTGAGTGAGCATCCACTATAAGCAAGAACATTTCACCTCGGAAAGGCCCCGCATAGTCCACATGAATTCTTGACCATGGTGACTCTGGCCACTCCCATGGGTGTAATGGTGCAGAGTAGGGATGCTCATTTCGGGCAATTTTCCCGACCGACAACCGCAACTTGTTATCCGATTATTAACCGTTAACTGATAAGATTATAAGATTCAATTGGCTTTAAATAAAAAATTAAATTGACGAGTGTCTGTAACCCGTTAAATATACAAAAAAAAAATTCACAGATTTGTTTTAATGTCTAAACAGCATACAGAACAGATCAACAACAGCTGCCGGGTGCACCAGCTTTGCGTATAAGTTCACTCGGGTGCAAAGTTCACTCTAAACGATACGTTGAAACTAGCTAGTTTCATACTAAAGCTGTGTCGATGTTTGGTTTCACCAAACTACACTGGCGTAAAGTCCCCACCAACCAAAATATTGTCGCAGAAAATTTGTCAGAGACGTTTTCACTTTCTGTTGTTAATCAAAGGAAAGTTGCCTTGATGCAGTGTTTACCGAGTTGTCAAGTTATAGAACGAAAACAGTCGTTGACAATCTGGAACACGGTTGTTGCTTACAGGAGGCCTACTGCAAATAAGGACTATATTTCATTAACACAAAACTAAATGTTGATAACGCTTGCTATGCGTTATGTTACTAACTATACAATATCTGCCGAGCGCATCCATTCCATTGAAATGACCATTATGGTCCTCTATGAAAATAAAGTGTGTGTTGTCAATCACTGTGTGTGTTGTTTTTAAGGTAACATTATTTTGTCGGCTATAATGCATCAGGAGCATGATGAATTATAGCTGATAAAATAATATATGCTTACCAATACGATAGCGTTATACCTTTCTGTACATGAAAAAATGAAAGCGCAAGTTAATATCACAGTCATCATAAATGTCCAAGGGTTGTCATTTTAAATGAAGAACGCGTTGCATACGCAAAACAGGCAGCCGGTATATTTCGCTCCTCATTACCTATATCTCCCCAACTTTCAAAACAAAGGGCCAGGCTCTGGTTACGCGTGTCCACGCGCCACGTGATTTAACAAATAGCTATATATACGTAAAAAATAAAAATAAACGTCTAAACCGTTTAACTGATAGTATTAATCGGTCAAATGTTTTACTTTCGGTTAACGGTTAAACGGTCAATATGAGCATCCCTAGTGCAGAGGAAGGTGCCCTTTGGTGCTTTTGACACTCTTCACAAGACTGCAATTCCCTTTCCACCTCCTGATCCATACCCGGCCACCATACACAAGACCTAGCCAGACCTTTCATTCTTGACATGTCGAAGTGTGTCTGGTGCAATAACCGCAGTATCCTGTCTCTGCCCTTAGTAGGTATGATTACTCTGGCTCCACAGAGCACACATCCGTCCTTTACACTCAATTCCATTCTCCTTTGGTGATATGGCTTGAGGTGAGTGTCTGTCTTTGCAGGCCAACCTCTCAGGACATATTCATGAATTTGGGACAAAATCACATCCTTAGCTGTCCAGCGCTTTATCTGGGTCGTGTCCACTAGCTTATCATCTAATAGATCTATCATCAAGACTTGCTCTTTTGCCTCATTATCTTGCACTGTTTCTGACATAGGCAGTCTAATCAACGCGTCTGCATTGGCGTTGTTTTTTCCTGGTCTGTACACAATTTTGTACTCGTAGGCACTGAGGTGCACAGCCCATCTTTGCACTCTCGGGGAACCCATTTGTGGAATGGTCTTTTTTTCGTTAAAGAGAGAGATCAACGGTTTATGATCCGTGTAGATAATGAAGGCTCTTCCATACAGGAATTTGTGAAACTTCTGAATACCAAACATAATTGCCAAGCCTTCTTTGTCCAGCTGCGATTATTTCTTTTCAGCAGGAGACAATGTGCGTGACATGAAACCCAGGGGTCTCTCACTTCCATCATCCATCAGGTGTGATAAAAAAGCGCCCACTCCGTACGATGAAGCTTCAAACGACAGTATTAATTCACGGTCGGCTGAGTAATGAACTAACACTTCTGCTGAGTTCAACAGGGCTTTAGATTTTTTGAAAGCTTCTTCTTGCTTCTTTTGCCATGCCCAGCTTACATATTGTCGTAACAGTTCATGCAGTGGAGCTAGCAGGGTTGAAATGTTGGGAAGGAATTTATTGTAGTAATTTAACAACCCTAAGTATGACTTAAGTTCAATCACATTTGTGGGAATGGGAGCCTCCATGATGGCTTTCATTTTCTTCTCCACAGGGTGAAGCCCCTATGCATCCACTCTGTGTCCCAGATTCTCCACTTCCTCTTGCAGGAAGGTGCATTTGTTTCTCCTTAAGCGCAACCCAGCCTCTTCCAAGCTTGTTAACACTGCCGTGAGATTTTCCAAGTGTTCTGCCTCATCAATTCCAGTCACCAGGATGTCATCCAGGTACACCGCTACCCATGGAATCCCTTGCAATAGACCCTCTATGGTCCTTTGGAATATGGCTGGTGCTGATGCAACCCCAAAAGGCAGTCTGTTGTAGGTGAACAACCCTCAGTGTGTGTTTACTGTCAAATATGTTTTTGACTCATCATCCATGAGTATCTGCTGGTATGCGTGACTCATATCTAACTTAGAGAACTGTTTTCCTCCTGACAGTGCTGCAAACAGGTCCTCTACCTGTATTCACCGTAAGCTTGTAGTCTCCACATAATCTTACAGTTCCATCAGGTTTCAGAATCGGAACAACAGTTGCTGCCCATTCTGCATATTTCACTGGTGTGATTATGCTTTCTTTCAACAGTCTGTCTATTTCCCCGTCCACTTTCGACCGCATGGCATATGGTACAGACCTGGGACGGAAGAATCTTGGGACAGTGTTAGATTTTACATTGATTGTGGTTTTCACTCCTTTCAGGGTGCCCAGCTCCTTTTTGAACACATTATCATGTTTGCTCAGCACCTGCTGCAGTGGTTTCTTTTCTGTAGAGATGTGTTGCAACTGTTGGGCTTTATTTTTTAGTTTGATTTCCCTCCATCTGAGATGTATTTCTTCCAGCCAGCCTCGCTCTAGTAAGCTGGGGCCGTTCCCTTTAACCACAATGAGGGGCAGTTTTCATCTTTGCTGCTTGTATTTAACCTTCACAAGAGCTGCACCTATCACATTAACAGGATCACCTGTATAAGTCTCCAACTGGATTTTAACTGGCCTCACAGAAGGGATTTTTGTATCCTTCCACAGCTTCTAAAATGCATGTTCATTCATAACTGTAAGACTACAGCCAGTGTCCAATTCAAAGTTAAGACTTTCCCCAAAAGCGACGAGTGATATTCGTCATAGATAACATATTTATTTTTTGATTTGTGATGGCTGATACGCTTAATTTATTACCATTTAATCATGTTATGGTAATAATATTAAATAATGGTAAATTCAAGGCTGTTAATATGCACATATTAGCTTTCTAGTATAGCTAATTTTTCTATTTACAGTATAATATTCTGTACTGTCGGCTCGTCTTCACAAGTATAAATGTTGTACAGTAATGTTGTAGTAGTAAAAACACATTACAGAATCAGATCACTGTGAAATCTTTATATTTTATCATGAAGAATGTAATAATTTTTTTGATCCAACAGCAAAAACAATATTATGGTGAAATATTTTTACAATTCAAAATAACTGTTTTCTATTTGTATATATTTTAAAATGTAATTTATTTCTGTGATCAAAGCTGAATTTTCTGCATTATTGCTCCAGTTAAGTATTCTTTAGTGTCACGTGATCATTCAGAAATCATTCTAATATGCTTTTCACTGCAACTGTACTTTTCACACTATTATATATTTATTTTTTAATTGATGGCTTATTTTAGGGAAAGTGTAGTGAATAAGAGACCAGTGGATCACAGTAATAAACGTCTTCAAGCACATGGCACACAGAAGGTTGCTGTTATAATAAGGTTGAATAATGCCCTGAAACCCTGTATATCTATACTATTATTTGGCTGTTATAAATAGTGAGTATAATATATAAAGATGGGGTGGGGGTGCCCTTTTTCCAGTTTCGCGTGACCCTCAAAAGGTCTGTGCACGGCCCTGGTAACACTCTTTTGTTGCACCTCTGAAAGTAATGGTGTCCTGCGGCCCTTTGTTGACCTTGACATTGAAGTGCTTCACTGTTGCACCTGGGTTTTGCAGATCCTGTGCATTCTTGTTTGCGGTCTCTGCTGCCACAGCAATTGACAAGGCTTGTCAAATTTTAAATCTGCTTCTGCTAGAAGACGTCTTTGAATCCGATCATCATTAATCCCACATACGATGCGGTCCCTTAACATCTGCTCTAATGTGTCACTGTATTTGCAATCCTGAGCTAGCTGATGTAGCTCTGCCCCATACTCCATTACAGATTCATTATGTTTGCAATTACGGGAATCAAACTTGTATCTCTGTACAATTTCACTCTGCTTAGGATCGAAGTGATCTTTCAACAGGTTTACCAGTAGTTGATATGTTTTATCTTTTGGCTTTTCTGGGCTGAGGAGGTTTCGCATCAAGCTATATGTCGACGCTCCCAAGACACTTATCAGTATGGCTCTTTGCCGATCTCCGTTGTCAATCTGATTGGCTTCAAAAAATTGCTCCAGTATTTTGCAATACTCTTCCCATGACTGATTTTTTGCATCAAACGCTGCTAGCGTGCCAATAGCCATCATGTCACTGTTAATAAATTTACTCTCTCCCCTCTCAAGGCGAAAGCAAATCAATGCCACATGCAGCCATGACGTCTAGCATGCCACACAATCCACAGGCATCCAGGCCAAAAAAATATATCCTCGTCGCCAAATATATGTTGTATCTTCTACGGAAGAACTGAATGTCCACAACATCCAATTACGTTTGCATATTTAATACAAACTAACAAGACAAGACAACTTACAAATTACATTGTCACTTCTTCATGTCTCTCGCTAACGACTTCTTCGATGTCCCAATTCTAGAGCCTACAACTGGTCACCGTGCATACTCTATTCAATGTAACAGCGCCTCCTTCTGGAACATCACTTATTAACAGTTAACTTCTGAAACAGTATAAGGAAATTAACCATTATTCATCACAAGTAAGTAAATGACATAGCTTACAGATATGCATTCTTGTAACTTAATATTACAGTTAGAGTTAGGATACCACAGAAGTATACATACATACAGGTCCTTCTCAAGAAATTAGCATATTGTGATAAAGTTCATTATTTTCCATAATGTAATGATAAAAATTAAACTTAATATATTTTAGATTCATTGCACACCAACTGAAATATTTCAGGTAATTTATTGTTTTAATACTGATGATTTTGGCATACAGCTCATGAAAACCCAAAATTCCTATCTCAAAGAATTAGCATATCATAAAAAGGGTCTCTAAATGAGCTATTAACCTAATCATCTGAATCAACTAATTAACTCTAAACACCTGCAAAAGATTCCTGCGGCTTTTAAAAATTCCCAGCCTGTTTCATTACTCAAAACCGCAATCATGGGTAAGACTGCCGACCTGACTGCTGTCCAGAAGGCCATCATTGACACCCTCAAGCATAAGGGTAAGACACAGAAAGAAATTTCTGAACAAATAGGCTGTTCACAGAGTGCTGTATTAAGGCACCTCAGTGGGAAGTCTGTGGGAAGGAAAAAGTGTGGCAAAAAACGCTGCACAACGACAAGTGGTGACCGGACCCTGAGGAAGATTGTGGAGAAGGACCAATTCCAGACCTTGGATGACCTGCGGAAGCAGTGGACTGAGTCTGGAGTACAAACATCCAGAGCCACCGTGCACAGGCGTATGCAGGAAATGGGCAACCGGTGCGGCATTCCCCAGGTCGAGCCACTTTTGAACCAGAAACAGTGGCAGAAGCGCCTGACCTGGGCTACAGAGAAGCAGCACAACAAAACAACAACAAATTTTGCATGTCATTCGGGAATCAAGGTGCCAGAGTCTGGAGGAAGACTGGGGAGAAGGAAATGCCAAAATGCCTGAAGTCCAGTGTCAAGTACCCATAGTCAGTGATGGTCTGGGGTGCCATGTCAGCTGCTGGTGTTGGTCCACTGTATTTTATCAAGGGCAGGGTCAATGCAGCTAGCTATCAGGAGATTTTGGAGCATTTCATGCTTCCATCTGCTGAAAAGCTTCATGGAGATGAAGATTTCATTTTTCAGCACGACCTGGCACCTGCTCACAGTGCCAAAACCACTGGTAA
>JACXGM010034618.1:0-11925 GCA_016801145.1 Umbra pygmaea | reverse complement strand
CTTCCACTTGTTTGGTGTGTCTCCCAGGTGGCTTGTGGCAAACTTTAAACAACACTTTTTATGGATATCTTTCAGAAATGGCTTTCTTCTTGCCACTCTTCCATAAAGGCCAGATTTGTGCAGTATACGACTGATTGTTGTCCTATGGACAGACTCGCCCACCTCAGCTGTAGATCTCTGCAGTTCATCCAGAGTGATCATGTGCCTCTTGGCTGCATCTCTGATCAGTCTTCTCCTTGTATGAGTTTAGAGGGACAGCCGGGTCTTGGTAGATTTGCAGTGGTCTGATACTCCTTTCATTTCAATATTATCGCTTGCACAGTGCTCCTTGGGATATTTAAAGCTTGGGAAATCTTTCTGTATCCAAATCCGGCTTTAAACATCTCCACAACAGTATCTCGGACCTGCTTGGTGTGTTCCTTGTTCTTCATGATGCTCTCTGTGCTTTCAACAAACCTCTGAGACTATCACAGAGCAGGTGCATTTATACGGAGACTTGATTACACAAAGGTGGATTCTATTTATCATCATTAGTCATTTAGGTCAACATTGGATCATTCAGAGATCCTCACTGAACTTCTGGAGAGAGTTTGCTGCACTGAAAGTAAAGGGGCTGAATAATTCTGCTCGCCCGATTTGTCAGTTTTTTATTTGTTACAAAAGTTTGAAATATCAAATAAATTTTGTTCCACTTCATGATTGTGTCTCACTTGTTGTTGATTCTTCACAAAAAATAACAGTTTCTATCTTTATGTTTGAAGCCTGAAATGTGGCAAAAGGTCAAAATGTTCAAGGGGGACGAATACTTTCGCAAGGCACTGTAGAGATATGTTTCCGTGGTTTGGCAGTACATGCTGGGAGCCCTGATTTAAGTTAGTTGCAGTTATTCAGATGTGACATAAGTGCTTTGATTAGTCCTATGACTACCCGTGTGAGGTGAACTTCTTTTCTATTAATATTGTAACACATGAACTGATAGAAGTTGCCACCTTGATGTTTGCAAAGAATGAAAGGTGTTGTCTAGGGCCATGCCAAGGATATTTTGCGCTCTGTGCAGGGGACAGTACAGTGTTGTCATTTGGATAATGCCTTGAAGCGGGAAAGGGTTCCATCGGAAGAAAAGAGGCCTAGAACAGAGCCTTGTGGAACACCAGTAGTAAGTCGAGACACTAGAATCTCCTGATAGATTCTATACGAACAAGCAGCACAGAAATGTGATATAAATTCATGTCCTAAGTTTCATGTAGGGCAAGAAGGCTGGTTATGAAGCTAGAATAGCGCTTGCGTCGGACCAGACTTTGAACGGTGCGTAGCCCTATTAATATTCCTGGTTCGCCATGCCCTTTAATGCAGCCTGAGATGGAATTTCAGTGATAACTGAAGTATATGGCATATATGCAATCCACCCCAAATGACCTGGAGCCTGAGCAGCAAGCTAAGTCTTCTATAAAGCCCGTCTGGAAGCAAATCAATGCTTGTAATTGGCAGCTTTTTTCAAACACTGCTTGATCCATTTCTGCTAACAGCGTTGACACAGTCCTTATTTGTTTTATTTACGGCTTCATGAGAGAAAGAAGGAGACAGAGAGCGAGAAAAAGAGAGAGTTATACTTAGAATCAGACATCCACAAGAGAGGTGATAATTGGAGCGAAAGGGGTATAATGATATAACATCACATTGTTTTAACTTTGGTCATTAAAAACCTTTGATCTTTACCCTGGAATCCATTTGAATGCCTTTGAAACAAGGCAGGCTCGTATGGAGTGGGATTCTGTACAAAATGCGGCACTTCCTTCTCCCATGATCAGTGACCTCATGCCATTTTATTCTGATTCACCAAAGGAACAAAATAAGCCACAATGTGAGACATGGCGACTGCAGGGTGAGGATGTTTAGTTGGGTTATTGTATTCCACAGTGGGAGTTGTTTGTGTCATGTAATTGTTTTGTCTTGCCACAAGCTGTGAAAATGACATTTCCCCAATGAGGACAGTCAAAGAGTAATGTGAAACAGAGCATACAGCAAAATTACACAGAGCATTGTGGAAATGATAAGAGGAAGTCTTTAAACCACATGACTAATTCAATCTCTGGGCAGCTACAGTGTCTTCAACTGGGGCTTGCTCCACATTGCACTATATAGATCTATTAAGGTCATTGATTGGCTGGGAAGTTGCCTGTTTTTGTCACGTTGAAATCAGAGACTAATTAAAAAGGAAGGACCGAAAGACACTACCACTCCTGGAATTACATTCTGTGCTTCTACTATAGATTCTCCCCCTCTTTCACTCTATATCTTCTGCCCTTTCTCAAAACTCCCTTTCTTTCTCCCTCATCCATCTCTCCATCTGTCGGTTGATAGATCTATAGCCTGTGTAGCTGTAGCACTCATAAATGTCTGGCCCTGGTCACTGACCAGGCTGGCAGTGCAATGACACCACTTTGTAAATGAGGTGACACACACCGCACTCTCATTGTCTCAGAAACGAGGCCGACGTCTCACACAAAGGCATACACAAAGTGACACAAATAAAGATGTTTTACTGAAGGAATGTTGATGTTTTTAACGCGCGTGTGTGTGTGTGTGTAGCTGGATGTAGCTGAAGGAGGGAAAAGGTTTGGAGACACAACTTCCGTACAGGACCCTGTTTCAGTTCCTCGAAAGATATGTTTATTTAACAAGTACTTAACTGTATAATGTGTGTGTGTGTGTTTTGTGTGTGTGTGGGTGGATGGGTGTGTGTGTGTCCTCACACCCTGGATGAGTGTGTGACAAAAGGGGGTTGGCGCTCTACTAAGGGACACCTCATTATCCCAGAACCATGTCTCTGAGTGTGACAGGGGCTCTTGGCCTCACGAGCCTGTCCTTGACATGCCTAGCCATGTCTGTGACACAGACACAGACACACACGCACGCACGCAGGCACGCACACACACACACACACACACACACACACACACACACACACACACACACACACACACACACACACACACACACACACACCCACACATACTAGCTAAATATCTGTCCCACACCCACACAAACGTAGGAATCACATTATCTCCTCTGCACCACTGCACAGACCCTAACAGTGGAGAACACCATAATGCATTTTGTTACTGTTGTGGATTCTATTAGATAAGGTTATGACTCTGCTATAACCCAATTATCAAATATACACATATCTGTTGCTGTTAGCAAACTCTCAAGAGAGCAGAGAATCTGACAACAAGCTGCAATTATAATATGCCCCCGATCCCACCTCACATAGACACAGTAAACCCTGCAATCCAATTCTCACATTTTGCCGCAGACCCAGTGTTGCCAGGCAATAGCTTATCGATGGTCCAGTGAATTTGGCAAGCCCAACACTGACTGTCACTACTCCCCCTCCATCTTTCCATCTTTCTTGAACAAAATACTTGTAACTACAGTCTACCTATACTCCTTGCTACCTCATGGTTTCTGTGTATTGATGATGGTTGACCTAAATTGACAAATCTGTTGTTCAACTTAACAAACCAATTCATTTTCAATTTAACATTAGCTTTTTGTATTTTGACATAATTGACCTATGGCTAAGCCACGCCCCCTCCACTCACTCGGACAAACAATCAACATTTGGTGACAGGCGCTATGGAGACAGAAAGATTTTATATCATCTCGAAGTCCTCAAAAGGGCCTTAACCATGCATTGGAGGGTTATATTAATTATTTTATTGTTGAGAAGGTCGATAAAAACATTCAGCTCCAGGCAAAAATGTACAGGTCACAGTGTAAATAAACGTGATAAACCGCATCTCAATCCCATCACTATCTCAGACTACAACTTGTACAAGATAGAGGATCAGCATTGTTCATGCACTGCAGTGTAAGAGGTTTGATTTACTTTCAATTTATTAATTTATTATTTCTTTCAATTTATTAATCTAACTTGACGTGACTTGTAAAATATGTTATGGTAATTGCTACTATCTTATTTTTCATCTAAACCTAGCTTAAAGCTCCGTATTAGCATAGCTAAATTTTTCTTCTGCTAAAGCAACATTTTGTAGTATACAATACTAGGCTTTGCTAAACATCTGTTAAAGTTTTTTCGGTTATTTACAGATACGTAATAAAGTTAAGCTCCAAAAGTTGACGTTAGTATAACTAGAGTAGCCTGCTTTGGACAACACAATCATGTACGATTGCCAAAGTACAAAAACTACATAACAGGCCAATGAACTCCAAGGAAACGAAGTGACATGATGTACAACGCAGCTAGAAGCTAACGTTAGGCTAATGTTACGTTTTATTAGAGATGTTAAATATAATGTTCAAATAAGTTTTTGACATACCTTAGAACAGATGTAGACGTCCTTGTTGATTTTATTTATATAGTTGGTGTTGTGGTCTACCGCATAAATTAATCCAGAGCAGACACTTATCTGGGTTGAGATGGGTGGCTTTGGAACGGGTAAAAAACATACACACCTTCGCCCAGCCTCTCGGGATACCTAGTATCGGAGTTACATGTACCCCATGCACACCGTTTGACCATTTTAAACTTAAAATGTCATGAAAATACATATAAAAACGAATGAAAACGGACTAACTGCAATGCATTTCAATGGACGTGGAAGCAGAGAATGTCAGAGTGTATTGGGTTTGCTATGCGCACTGTGATTGGCTCATCGCGATTGGGGGCGTGGTTTAGCCATAGGTCAATTGTACATACATCCAGGGCAGCTGACGGGGGGGACAACCGGAAATGTTGTCCCGGGCCCAGTCCTGAGGGGGGCCCCAAATTTTGTTTTGGCACAGTCATTTTTTTTAGCGGGGGGCCCTAAATGTGGAGTTTGTCCAGGGCCCACATATTCCTGTCGGCGGCCCTGCATACATCTGTTTATATTTATCCTTATGTGTTTAAGTTGGCAAGAAAAGTATTTGAACCCCTTGGAATGCCTTTGGTTTGTGCATGAATTGGTCAACACAACATACCAAATAACAGTCCCAAATTATAAATCCTAGCTGAGCCAAGGTATTTCGAGCTCAATACACAAATCATCTTGTCTATTTTAAATGCATGATTTAAATTTTTACAATGGAATAAGTGTGTAAACACCTTGGCTAACTCTACTAAAGCAAATTGGAGTCAAGAGCGAGCTAACCAGGAGTTCAATCAATGAGACAAGACAGGAAGAGTTG
The DNA here is from genome assembly GCA_016801145.1 of Umbra pygmaea. Taxonomy (NCBI): domain Eukaryota; kingdom Metazoa; phylum Chordata; class Actinopteri; order Esociformes; family Umbridae; genus Umbra; species Umbra pygmaea. Next base: position 6,732 of record JACXGM010034618.1, on the reverse strand, counting down.
GTTAGAGCTGCCCTGCCTTATAAAAAAGAAATTGCAGCTCTCTAAAGCATTAGAATATGTACTTCACAATATTTAAAAAATCTGAAAAGGCATTTTAGAGAAATGGAGAAATATTTCATACACTATGCATACTTTGCATTTGAACAGGAATTGCAATGAAGAATTGATGAGTAGTGCTTCCACAGTTTTTGTCAATAGGCATAATTCAGTAGTCTTTAATTAATTGTATACATTAAAGCACTGCATAGTGTAGACACGTAATTTATTCAGATTTAACCCTCCAGGGTCTTGGGGGCTTTAGTCCGCTTGGCACACAGTTGACCTTTTGACCTCTAGAAAGGTCATACATTGACCTACAGTGAAATGCCTCATGGTTTAGGATTCAGAAGACCCATGGCTACAACATGACTAAATGAAATCCAACATCCTGGGTCATTGAATTTTATGTTTTATTAAATATTTATCCCAAAAACGAAAGAACGGATGTATTTTTTTGGTTTTTTACATGTAAAAGCATGTTACCTATAATCATTAAGGCTTTTTATTGCATATTGTCAAGCCCCCAGGGGTAATGGACCAGTGTGCAAAGTTTGGAGGTCATACAATCAAGTCAACATGAAAATGCTACAGTCGTTTCTAACTAGACTTCTATACGTTTTTAAAACCCAGCTAAATTCCAAATCCAAAAATGATTGTTTTATGCAGGATGATGTCCTACATCATTGTAAATGTGTTATTTTGTCATTTTCACTTCCTACTTCCTGTCTGTGATAAATTTAGTCAAATAGAAAGACAATTGTCGGTTTGAGGCACGATATCTCTGACTCTGATTAACCCACAAAAATGAGCCACCACTCATTATTTGCGTCTAATTCTCCTCTTTCCAAATGTACCATGCTTTAGTTGCATGTACGGTTCATGAGATAATCGTGTTTGACGCTCTAGAGCGTCAATAGACCAAGGAATACAGCTTTTACAGGGTTTGTAAGTTGGTCACTCAAAAAGAAAGTAGCTACATTGTTAGGGAACAAATTCTACAAATAGCACCTTTAATGTGGACATTACAGGAGGACATCATTGGGCCTCGACTTGTCTGTATAAGAAAATATCTCTCGTCTGGCTACTTCTGCCCTCTCCAAAATCAAAATCTGATCTTATATGGCTAACAGTGCTGACTGCGTAATATCCAGTGTTGGGTAAGTTACTTTTTAAAAGTTACAGTAATCAGATTACTTTTAACAAATGTAAGAGTAACTTGTTACCCAACGCTGATAATATCTTTATAATGGCATGGTTTTCACGGATGACAGAGCAGAGAACTTTCATGGCATACTTGCCTATGTGGCCATAATAAAAGATAAAATCTAGCTACCCTGGTTAATTGTTTAGGAAAATTACCATATATCAAGTAGAAGTTTATTATCAATGCTAATGTTCTAAGATGTATCTCTTCAGATGTATGAAGCTATTCTACAGTGCCTTGCATAAGTATTGGACATTACCACATTTTGTAGTGTGACAACCTTGAATGAAATAGGATAGTATTGGGATTTGTACCATTTGTTTTACACAACATATCACTTTGGCGGTGCAAATAAAAATGAGACATTGTTTGGATGATATTTGTAAGTATTCACCCCCCTGTGTCAATACTTGGTATAACCTCTGTAAAGAATGGTGTAGCGGAGTCAAGCACAGGAGACAGAGTGGCACAAAAACAGTTCTCTTTAATGTTGAAGGTGTTAAACAAAATCCATGACACGCAGTCCGACTTTGAATAGTTGTGAGTATAAGTAACAGGCAATCACCTAGAGTCTTAGAATAATATTGAGTATATGTAACAGGCAACCGCCTGGAATACAGAAAAGTATACGTAACAGGCAATTGCCTGCAATCAAATAAGGTATATGTAACAAGCAACCTTCAAACATAGAGACAAGAACACACAAGTAACTGGGGAAATCAGGACAATACGAGGCAGGTGCATAAAAGGGCGGTAATCTTAGAACACCGGAGACGATGACTGCCGGAGCTGACACGCACCAGCAGGGGGAGACCTAGGATGGGGAGTTGTTACAGTCACCTTTGTTACATCACAATATGATGCTGTCATCACCATGTGTTATCATGGGGATGGTGGTCTCAGGGTGATGAACAGTGTTGGCTTTGTGCCAACAGGCCGATATGTAAAATTTTGGTCTCATCGGACCAGAGAAATGTTTTCCACATATTTGCTGCCTTTTGGCAATGTTTTTTTTCAACAATGTCTTTCTCCTAGTCTTTCTCTAGGCAGAGTCGAAGCTGAGCCATATTCTTTCAATCTTTAAAAATCATTTAACGGTGCTCCAGGGAATGTTCATATTTTAGGATATTTTTATAATCTAACTGTGATTGGATCTTTATCCTGGACTTGATCTGAGGTCAATCTGATGGCAATAGATTTGAGGGCCAGCGGTGTAGCACAAGATCCTGGGCCCTATGCATAGGCAGTCCTGATGGGCCCCTATGTTCCTCAACCACAATATATTCCAGACTTTTCAAGGGCCCCCTCTCCCCTTGGTTTTACCCCCAGTCCGACGCCCCTGCTGAGGGCAATTGGCAATTGGTGTTTAGTATGTTGTGTAATGCAAATAGTAAAAATCTAAATACAATTCTATTTAATTCCGCGCTGTAACAATACAAAATGTGGAATTGTCCAAGGGGGGCAATGCCTGATGAATGTCTGTGGACCGAAACGTTGCCAATAAATAATTTTGGTACTAGCCATAGACAGTGTGTGGGAGTTTCTTCTACTATTTCCAAGTTCCACTTGTATTTTACGCACCTGTTCTCACTCTTTTCCACATGTGCGATTTTCTAAATTACCTATCCTGCTACGTCACACTCCAGCGACTGCTTGTGTGCAGATCGGGCGCCTGTGAATTCAATCGTGGAAGTATAGTTGGTGAATGTAATCATCCTGTGCGTGATTCGACTAATGGCTTCTGTGTTGGATGAACACTGCGGAAAGAATCGGCCGGCTCGGCGACATGTGGATGGATGAATCATATGAGCGCCCTTCACCATCCCACATCTGTCCAGGGAGTTGCAGAGCTCCCAACAAGGAAGGGTTAGAGGGACATTGGACAAGACCAATTGGGAGGGGAGAAAAATGGGGGGAAAAAACACACAAAGAAAAAACTTTAAAAATAGCTAGAAATAAACAGAAAAAAGGTAAGGAGCTATATACTCAGAGCAAGTGCTTATTTTGAAGAAGTAGAATGTTATCTTGTCAAAATTCTTGTTTTAAATAAAATCACTATTGTGAAAACTCCCAATCCTGGGGCACCTCCTTAATGTGTGCCGAGGATCCTGCGGTCTCCGTCTCCAGCCTACTGAGGCCACCTCTCCAATCAACCCCTTGATTCACCGGGCGCACTATTATGCTGATAATGTGATACTGAATTAAAAGAATACTGGATATATCGACTATCAGAAGACATGCCTGTGAGCTGCATCTGCGTTGTTTGTTCTACCTGTGTTGGAGGCAATTATTTTGGCATTACTGTGGCCTGATTATTTGTATAGACTTGTTGGCTCCTTGTTTATTCCCTCTTCACGTCCTGGCAATAAATTACGGAATGTGAATTGGCTGTGTCTGGCTCCTGTCTAGGACACCAACATTACAACTGGAGTGTACTGTAAGCAATGGACGAGAATACTTGATGTCATTGTTCTGCTTTCACTGGTTCTGTGACCCTTAATTGTTAATATGGTTTATATCATCAACAACTCTACTAAGGATGAAGGCTGAAACTGCCAGAAGGCTGAAACGTTTGCATATTCAACCTAAACAATAACTGCTTTTACTCACACATTAAAATGCACAGAGAAACCTCAGGTTTGAATGAAAGAAAGTCCTTCAGCACAGATGGAAGGATTTCAAACATCTGGTAAGATTGTATGGAGGAATGGTCTATGATCCCTACCAATATGTTCGTTACAATCATAAAAAATATTGGAAAAGGGGGAGTGCTGTTACCCTAAGGGAAGCTGAATAAAGCTGTGAAAATAATAGTGCCCATCATTTTAATTTTATGTGTAATTTTAGAAACTTTCAGTTCAAGTTATTCCTTTGAATAAAGAATAAACTATAATATACTGTATTTCACGTTATTTAATTGAAGCTTAATACCTTTTCTTACTTTAACATCATACTGTATGTTGTAAATCTTTACCTGGGCAAAAATAATTTTGGATTGTTCGGCTCCATGTCATATGGAACACAGATACACTATAGCCAATATTATGTAGACACCTAACCATCACACTCATATGTGCTTTTTGGACATCCCATTTCAGAACCATGGGCATTAATACGGAGTTAGCCTGCCCTTGCATCCATAACAGCCTCCACATTTCTGGGAAGGCTTTCCACAAGATGTTGTAGTGTCTATGGGAATTTGTGCCCATTCAGGTAAAGAGCATTTGTGAGGTCAGGCACTGATGTTGGACAAGAAGGCCTTGCTCACAATCGCCGTTTCAATTCATCCCAAATGTGTTCAGTTGGGTTGAGGTCAGGGCTCTGTGAAGTCCACTTAAAATCCTCCAATCCAAACTCCTCAAACCTGTCTTTATGGACCCCGCTTTCTGCACAAGCACACAATCATGCTGGAACAGCAAAGTGGCTTCCCAAAACTGTTGCCACAAAGCTGGAAGCCTCCAAAGGTCTAAAATGTCTTTGTACCCTGTAGCATTAAGATGACCCTTTGCTGAACTATCCCAAACTCTGGAAAAACAGCCCCAGATCATAATACATCATCCACAATTAGTAAGGTTGTCCACATTCCTGTGGCTATAAAGTGTATATTAGTTATACTTATTATAGCCCAGCCCCTGACATACCTGTTGTTTTCAATACACCTGTGACTTTCTCTTCCACTGATACAGAAAAACAACTTAATCCTACTGTATGGTTACACAGCATTATTCCATCGCTATTAATAAAACAGTCTCACCCAGCTTGTGTCAGTAGCCCTTATCTCTCTATCTTATGTCAATAGTCTGCAAGTGGCATCAACATGTCTGATTGTCCTCTCTGTGTAGCATAAACAACAGGCAGGACATTGATTAAATGTGCACTTTTGGCCCGTAAGTGTCCAGCAGCCTGAGTAGAAGCAGTTACAGGGAAAACATTTTAAATGAACAAGATTGAATGTACAGATGTGCTTTGAAGTTTACATACCTAGGCCAAATTTGTAAGATGTGAAATATCCTTTGAAGAAAACACAAGTGATCAGGAAAAAAACATTCTGAATGGGATTCAAATTAAACTATTAGGCATCACAGAATTGCACAAAACAGTAGTAAACTAAATAATAACTTTACCCCTGTTCAGAAATGTGCATACACTTAGTCCTTAATACTGTGTACCCCCTTAAGTGTAAATGACGGCTTGCAGTCTTTTGTGATAGTTGTGGGTGAGGCCCTTTATTTGGTTTAGGTGATAAAGCTACCCATGTTTCTTACCAAAAAACCTTCAGGTCCCATTGATTCTTGGGTTGTCTTGCATCAACCACATGTTTCAGATCTCCCCAGTGGTTAAATAATATTGAGACCTGGTGACTGTAACTCCAGAACCTTCACTTATTTCTGCTGTAGACTTTGAAGGGAAAGCCTTAGTCTTGTGCTTTGGATTTTTGTCATGTTGGAGAGTCCAAGCACAGCCCGTGCACAGCTTCCGGGCTGATGAATGCCAACTGACCTCCAATATTTTTGGATAAAATGCAGCATTCATCTTGCCATCACTTTTGACTACTGTAAAGTCATTGTGCCGTCAAACCCCCCCCCCCGCCACAACATCAGAGATCCAAATCAATGATTAACAGTAGAGATGGTGTACTTTCGTCATAGGCGTTGTTGACTCCTCTCCAAACATAGCACTAATTCTGGTCTCATCCCTCCAAATGACTTTGATCCAGCAGTTTTGAGGCTTGCCTAGGTGCTTTTTGGCATATTGTATGCGAGATGTTTTGTTGCATTGGCACGGTAACTGCTTTTTTCTGGTAACTTGACTATGCATCCTATACTAGGATCCAGCAGTTCAGAGGTAATGGAAACAAATAAAACAAAAAAGGAAAACACAATGCAGCAGTGCAGTTCATCTATTAAACAGTCCGGTAGTCTAGCAGATACATTTGCTCTCTGGATGGTTTTGGTCTGGCCCTAACTATTTCATGGCTGACTTACACAGCTAGGATTCTGTCAATGAAACATGCACCTCAAAAGCCAAATCTTTGTTTCAATGCTTTGTTTTGTTTCGAAAGTTTTGTTCATTACATTTGCGCAGGATAGTTATGAAACTCAGCAGTAATATTGACAATTACATGTGTACATATACTCAAGCAGGTAAGAGGTGTAGGGGAAAATTATACTGTATATCAGATGGCTCAGTGGTAAGGGAGTCACACTTGTAGAATGTTTCTCCAGTGGAGAAAACATGATGCAGTGCCCTCTAGGGTGCCCTTCCAGATGAGAAAACGTGATGCAGTGCCCTCTAGGGTGCCCTTCCAGATGAGTAAACATGATGCAGTGCCCTCTAGGGTGCCCTTCCAGATGAGAAAACGTGATGCAGTGCCCTCTAGGGTGCCTTTCCAGATGAGTAAACATGATGCAGTGCCCTCTAGGGTGCCCTTCCAGATGAGTAAACATGATGCAGTGCCCTCTAGGGTGCCCTTCCAGATGAGTAAACAT